>NQII01006568.1:0-109081 GCA_002778355.1 Clitarchus hookeri
TTAGAGTCTTAACCCATAAAGACCCATTTTAATATACGGATTCAGGTGCTGTACATATGTCAACACAACTCTTGTCTCACTTGGACACAGCCAATGGGATTTTTGTTAACCTACAGTAATATGAACAATTTCTCGTAGCCGAGAGCATTAAGACGGTTTACGGATAATTTACCCACAGGTAATAAGATTGGCCGTTGGGCTTCGCAGTGTGCCGCACCGGCCAGTAATAACCTACGTGTGCGTAATATTCATAATCACGTACTCGGAAACATCTGCCGTTAATGAAGCCAAACACAAAAACGTTTCTGTTGGTGACTAAACGTGACTAAGGTTGGCAACTGTCACGTATTGTACGGTGTTTTCCCGTATCCTGGGACTGAAAGAATTATCCTCTGTGGACATAGGACGGTACGTCATAAACCCCGTTTCTCAAGACTTCTTCCAAAATAAAAAGAATTTTAATAAACACGCTGTCAGTGATCGACCACTTGCGCGATTACGGGTACGTCTACTCTGACGCTCTAGTTCATTGTCCACAGATAGTTACAACTGACGCCGCGAGGTGGCATTCGTCACCTAGTGCGTTTCTGGATAATACATATGTTACTTTTACCTCGGTGAGTTCTACATATCTATATGTTCAGTTCACGTCCCTTGTAGTTAGCTTTTGTGTAGAAAGCGAAGATTTTGGAAAGAACAAAATCGATGATAATTTGTTCAGTTTCTAAAAGAAAAGAATGATAATGCAAAAAATCATCTTCTTTAATAGTTATACTAAATGTTGTCTTTGTTTGCTTCTCTGGTTGATATTGCCTGTGTTATAACGATGGGAGTATAAATTACATGCTTAAAAATAACTTGAACATTTACTTGCACAAGTGACTATATATAAGCAGTTTTAACTCTATGAGATCTACATATCTAAATTATCAGTTCACTTCCCTTGTTGTTTCCTGATGTGCACAGTATCATTTCTTCGAATCTGCGCTGTGGTCACCTGTTTTAAAGCCGATTAAAGGAGAAATTCTAATCAGAATGTATTATGACTGCAGCTGTAGGCTAACTAATATTCTGCTGAATGCAGAGAAAATGTTAACTAATTAAAAAAAACAAGTTTTCCTTACCATCCAATTAGTTTATGATTTCGCGTGATGAGCTGTAGGTGTCGCTATGAAATTTCACTCAGCATACATCAGTAATAAACGAGGACTTTATAAAGTGCAACAGAATAGGTAAGTGTACAGAGGCGAAAAAAAATTGGTGGTTCCTTCGAGGTGGGCGTACATGTTCGCTGATTGGCAGCGCGATGTTCTTGGAATGGGCAATGTATCTGATGGGTTACTGCGTGCTGCAAATGCTTTCCTATTGCCTGGGCTTCAGGCTGGCTACTAAGTTACCGGGCGCTGATTGGCGAACGACTTTCCGACATATTGCTGGCCAGTGACGCCAAATTTTTAAGTGTGATGTTAAACTTGAAAAAATGGTTTCTTTAACTTTACTATTTTGAATAAACTGTTACAAAATGTAACTACTTAGGTNGATGTTAAACTTGAAAAAATGGTTTCTTTAACTTTACTATTTTGAATAAACTGTTACAAAATGTAACTACTTAGGTAATTTCTCGTTGTATAAAGTTACAACTAAGGAATTTAAAAGACATAGAACACAAAATGCGTGAAAATGTCCTTTTTNAATTTCTCGTTGTATAAAGTTACAACTAAGGAATTTAAAAGACATAGAACACAAAATGCGTGAAAATGTCCTTTTTTCCATAGGGCGTCATTTGTTTTCCACTACAAATTTGTGCTGAAAGAGGCTTGTGATAGAAAACTGCTGCTAGAAGGCGTGTTTTTATAACTCTATTCAGAGAATAATAAATTTAATTTTAACACTAAGTTAGTATTTTAATGAAAGGACGTCCAATATAGTGCTACTATAAATGCAGATGTAATATTTTTTATGTGTGTTAATACACCTTCGTTTTGACAGTTTTAATAACATTATATTTGTCATAGTTACATTTTCCATATATACTAACAACGCTGCAATTATAATATTAACTATATCAGTCAAAAATGACACGAGACTTTCTTTATTAGCGTCTCGACGTGCTTTTCTAAGTTAGTGATATCTGTTAAAATTTGCGAACAGCCTTTTTATATCTTACAACACGAAATTTAAACAATTATGACACTAGTGCTATGATTTAAATGTGAATAGTTCAAGAGGTTTTTTTCTCCACTTAGCACAAATGTAATATAATCCGAAATTCTCTTACAGGATTCCAATGCTTTCGCCTCAATTTTTTTTTATAAGATAGAATAAATTTTCCTGCTTCTCAAAGGCGTTGAAAGTGGTTTAATTAAGAGAATGAGTGACTTAATAATAAAATGTTAACGAGAGATTTCTGTAAGAAAAGAGGCGATTTTTGAGAACGACTACCGTAGCAGGAGGACATCATGATAATGGTACAAGTAACGGCGGAACTGAGGGTCTTCATGCGTAAATAATGCGCTCGCTCTTACTTACTGAAATTAGCTGTCAGATCATAACTCCGTCCTCACGGAGCCCTACTTAACGACAGCAGTCAGTTTAATTGGGCCGTCACTGCGATTCATTGCACGGTCTCCGCTTCATCCCTTAGTCATTCGATACCCGTCTCTCATGCCTTAACGAGTGTCTGGTTCCAGCAACGATAATCTGGTATGAGCCAGCCGCAGTTACCGAGTCTATGCCGATAAATACCGTACACCAAGAGAAAAAACTGTGACTGCAAGGTCCAGTTATCAGTTTCCACTGCTAAGTATGCATGATTTTCGCAAATAAGTTTTAATACAGGCTATAGAATTTAACATCTTACGTGCACACCTGCACTTTTCCTTGGGTTATGCATAACGTGTGTCTATATAAATACATGGACTGGGACGATCAGAACCAGGGGACGCTACACTTTAAGTATGTGATTCTCAGGCAAACACCTAAGACTTGGAACAATTAAAGTTATCCAATCACATCACGAAAGTTTGACCAAGCACAGGAGTTTTGAAATACAGACTTTGTTCTTTCTGTATCAGCGTCATTTACACATTCAAATTTGAATTTTTCCTGCATCAACTATAACTGCAATTCACAAGCAGAATATTGTATAACCAGAAAATTATTTTGATTACTAAAGCATAAAAACCGATCTCGAAAGTTTCCCTATTAATTTTCTTCTGATAATTGTGACTGTGCACGCTTTCATTTTGTAGAAAATAAATTTCATTTGGAAGTCGGAGATTTAATATTGGTATGCCAGTAATAATAATAATAGAAATATCTACATTCTGTTGAACAACAAGACTGTCAACTGTATTAGTCTAATGGAAGAAAATTTACTTGATAACATTTCCTTATACAGAAAGGTAACGCTATTTTAGGTTGCTCGAGGTTAATGTAGCACTTTATAAATTCTGCTTACGATGTAATTTTCTAACCATTTATATCCTTCCACCATTAGTAAATTTTACCATATGCTAGTGACGAGGAAAATATATTTATGATTTTGCGCATGACTTCAGCATTGACTCGCCAATACAACTGTCAAAGTCAAATGGTCAACAGCGGGGCACGTTTGTTTAAAACAGAATTTTCCATAGACCCATCCTTTTAAAGCGTTTAAATTCTTCGACCATGTTGAATATATTCTAATTGCAATTACTGACATAAGCATAGTTATGATCTCGAATTATATCAATTTTGTTTGCGATAGTGCTATCGGCAGAAAAATTAATCGAATTTCGCAGCAAGTCTACAGCGCAGATCGCATGGCAACTTCAGTCCATTTTCCCTATTCAAATTTAACAGTCGGTGGCTCGGCTTACCCTCTCCGTTATTCATACGTAGAATAAGTAAAACTGTGGAATTTTCATGAACGTAAGCAAGTCACTGGTACTGTTAAGTGAATAAAGCAGTTTTCAAATAAGTGAAATAAATTCTATGTACATGAATTTGTTGGTCGCATTTTGTACGGCTCCAAGACATAAATAATTTTGATATTATCGTTGCCAACTTTACTGGTAACGTGGAAGCCAGTGTTTTAGTAAAATAGAAGGGTCGTTCCGAAAGCACGTGGATTGGCAACACTGCGCCGATTCCATGGAAGCAATTCTAAGACTATATCCGGTGAAGATAGCTTGTTGCGTGCTTTGCTTATGTAAGTGAAGCCAATGCGCAGTTTTCTTTCTGTTGGCGGTAAATGTTGAATTGCATTGTACAGGGAATAATAACCTTAATTTTACTATTTTCAAATAACATTTTATTTTACGATTAAATAAAATTTCATGTATCACGATTTACTTGTTTTGTCTCACATCAAACCTTTTTACACATCTTTAGATGAACAAAATTGTATTAACTGTTATAGTCTTGAGTGTGAAAGAACTTCATAAACACTTGCGAACGGAAAATTACACTCAAATTGGACATGTGGTTTCCTAAAGTATACCACCTGATGAACATTACTAAGAGTCAACTTATTAAGTCTGCACACTTTTAGTGCAATTTCGTTAAAATTTAATTGCATCATTTTCGTAGGTCATTTAAAATTGAGTATACTTTAGAATTTCAGTAGTTATTTACATCATTATTCATGGCAAAACACTTATTAATTTTGTCATCTAAAATTTTTTAACAAAAATAACATATTAAATTAATTTTGGCTTTTAGAAAGTGTCCATGGCAAAGAATACATTTATGAATTTTTGTATTTCAAAAGCATAGCAAAGAAAAACTAAAAAAATTTCTCATTTAAAATAAGCAACATTAAGCAGATTAGGATAACGTCACATGCAATCTGCTTTTAAGGTGTCCTTGAAAAAAAGCATTAAATAATTAGCTTCTAATTGATAAACACAAATGTATTTTTACCCTCGACGAACATTTGCACAGATTCCACGCACCCAGACCCTGCAGCTTGTAAACTAAGCCATATCTATATTCCTGTGTGTATCACAGGTGAAACAACACCATTCGTCGTATGTCAAGGCTCTAGAAACAGACATGATTTTGACTGCCACTGAAGTGCATGCTTCACCTGGGGCGTGCAGCGAGTTCTTGTATGGAGCGCTTATTAGTTGATTCGTTTGTTGTTGCCTGTATGTTGTATTCTTGTTGCCGAATCTATTATCGCCGGACGCAAAGGAATTGGCGCAATTTCAGCAAAGAGAGTGTGTTTTTGTGTAGGCCTCTCGTGTGGTAGTGTTGGAGATAGATCGAGATAGAGCAAATTTGAGAGCGGCAACTCCTTGCCGCATGAAGGTATCTCGGAAGTCATGGACGAAGACACTTCTGTCACCAAGTCCTCTCCAGTAATACGCGTTGTCAGTGACAACGCAACAGAAAAATAATGTTATTTGAAATTTGTTACAGAAATGTATCATTTTGGAGGAGTGTACATTTCATGGGCGGTGGAAAAATAATTAAGAGGAAAAGTGCTTTGCGTAATGTATACAATAATCTCGACACTGTTAGTATTTTTATGGGAGGAGTCACGTATAGTGATCCTTGATAATAATCATGTCAACGGTAATATATTTTAAACTCCAACTTGTATTTATAATGACTCGTGAAATGATTGGTGAGTTTGGGTCGCTGGATATGCTTGTGACGAAGTGCTGGAATGTTCTCGGGGTATTCCCAGGGAAAACCTAGAGATCATACACTCTCCGTTAAAAGTGCATTTATTGACTCTTTGTAATGGTATAAAATCCCAATAAACAGTAATATACAAAAAATTAAAAAGTAAATCTGTAAAATTTGAAATATTTATTTACGTATATTGACCTTTATTTGATACTGTATATATTTAAGTGCAGCCTTCTTTCGTCAGTTAATGACGTTGCTATAGCGTGCCGTTCGGATGCAAATGGTCTGGGTTCAAAAATCGATCGTGTGTTTGTTCTTCTTTTTATAATAACGTAAACTGTTTAATGTAGAAAAGAGAAAAATATATTAGTTTGATCAACCAAATCTTATAATTGGGGCAACCAAATAAGAACAACAAAATATTTGGCTTCACCAACAAATTATTTAACTGTTCCTTTACAAAAAAAATTGTTTTCACAGCTTGCAGTAACCAATCGGGCACAAGGCCCACTCTCAGTGCCACGCGCAGCCAATCAGAGAATGGGTACGCCCACATCAAAGATTAACTTCCGCTATTTGAATACGGCCAGTATTCCCATTGTTTTTCCACCGTTCGCGTGTTTGTTCATTTCTAACATTTCCTGGCCACGTTTACGTAATTTGACACAAAATTCAACTGCGGTCTTCGTTTGGTTGTTAGTGGCATATGCTTGACTTCCACAATTGTAATGGGGGAGGCATATTGTAATTGAACCGACTCCTCAACTGGAACTGCCATGGAAATATTGCGCCGCACACGCGCAGCAACAAGCTGAATAGATTCGGTGTGTAAGTCATCGTCTCTCTCGTTGGCTTTGCAGTACACATAGTAGTCCTTATCGTGAACGGTGTCGTGAGATACATTTTTCGGTCCGTCGTGATGTATTTTCCGGCACCTGTTGTGAGCTTCTGGTAACAAACCAGGTTAACACCGCCCTCCAGATATCATTTCCATACAATACATAGGTTAAAATCTTCAATTAGAGTTTAGAAAGTGCAATATAAATGTCTGGAATGTATGTTCGAGTAGTAAAAAGGTGTATACACAGGAAAAAAAGTTTCACAAACTAAACGCATTAATGAAGAAAAATTAGTTTCCTTACATCCATAGCAGGTTTCCTACATATGTTCGCCATTCAACGTCTAGTTACCTTATTCTCCAGCTGACAGTCCAGCCAACAGCGAACGTTGTACAACAAAACTTTTTTTCTCGGTGTATCTAGTTGAAGAATGAAAGAACAATTTAACTGGACTTCGGGTTACAACACGTAACGAGTAACCCGTTCAGGTAAGCCGGCTGTCCCTTGATCAATGTGTTTCAAGGAGACCTATCACGAGCATTTAACGTAGCGATCACCTGATGGGAAAGCTTGTCAACATCTAGCTATTGCGTGATAAGTGTTACGAGACTCTGCACCACCTGATCTCGCTGGCTAATAACGTAGCGACTATGTTGTCTTATCTTTGCTTTACATGGGTTTGTTTTCATTTTCGCGTTGTCGTCTTCTCACGTTTTTTAGTATTGTACTGCGCATATAACTGTCTGTCGGAAATGAGGACGAAAGAGTAATAAAATTTAGGCGAGGATTATTATTTTTCAGTTTCCGTGTATTTAGAGAGCTTAACATTGCCACTGTTTCTCGAAGGTGTAAAAATGCTTGCATAAAAGGCAGAATGGTTATTATAAAGACTGCAATTGTTGTTAAGCCTACTTCAAGAAACACAATTTAATTTTCTCAGGAGATCAAAGTTTATTACATACGAATAATTCCCATGTACACGAAATGCATTTTTACATATCCCAGGTACATTTCGTTTTGGGTGTTATGGCGCTCTACTAGTTGTTCTCAAAATTTTGTATAAAGCCGAAAGCCATACTTTCTAAATATGTTCTAGCCACAAAAATGTTAAGACACAAATACACCTGTAGGTATTACTAAAATTTTCACAGTTTTCAATCTTAAAACAAACAATTCTTATCCCCGAAATATTTGTGGAGTTCATAAATGTTACGTGCTTCGTGAAGCATAATAACGTATCCCAAAAATACCACTTATTACTTACACGTGAAAGTGTAGCGCGACGCGTGATCTGTAACTTTCCGTCATTGTAATCCCGGCCTAATCGCGCAGACCGCGCAGACCCGTAAATCCGAGCCGGGCAAAGTTGATATTTTTTTCTATTGATTTATTTTCATTCTATGCCACTTAGAGGTATGTATAGAGCCACAGGGTTAGGACGATGTCATGCAATTTAAAAATACTAAATATTTATATGAAATAAAGAAGCACACAAGAAATCTATATTACTCCCGCTATGTCAANTGCAATTTAAAAATACTAAATATTTATATGAAATAAAGAAGCACACAAGAAATCTATATTACTCCCGCTATGTCAAGATTGAATGCAAGTAACATTCGCCGCTGCATGCTTGCTTCGTTATTGGCATACTGATTGCGGAAACGAATGCGGGGAAGATATTGTTATGCATACGCTTCTTTTATTTGCTCATGTCCCAGACGAATAACGTTTCAGTTCCTGTGAGTCTATTTTATACACGACATCAATGATACCAGTTCCACTGGGCTCTGTATTTTCCACCAACTGCCGTTTTATTATTAAGTTAACATACAAAATTCGCGAAGGAGTTCCTGTCTAGTAGTTTTTTTTATACACCTTTATTTAAGACCCAGTTCAGTTACGCAAGTTTATGGTTTTCTTTACTATGTGTCCCAAGCGTCTAACCACGAATAACAAACGTCAACACCAGAGTAACATAATTGTTATTGGTTTGTTAAAAACCGAAATATTTTCAAAGAAAGACAAACCGCCAATTACGAAAGGAAAATGGTGGGAGTGCTTGTAGAATGTTGAAGTCTAGCCTGCAAGCAACTATCTTAACATAACATATCATTACTAGGTGAGCTTACTCTGGAGCAGGCTATGTACTCGTATAGCTGGCCATGTGAGAAGCAGTCCTCCCTCAAGTATGTATATCACTGGCAATTTTAGCCACCTTACCTCGGTCTTATTTATAGTAATAGTAATAGCAAAACAAACCTTAGGTAAAATTGCAGAATATAAAAATTCGAAAGGGTATTCAAATGGAATGAGTGGTATGCTTGGTATAAAACTTTACCCTCTCAACTGCCGTGCATATAGAGTGAAAACTGTGGCCTTAATTACTTAGATTTTCTAAGCCTTTACTTGGAGCGTGGTGCTACTGCAGCGTTCTGGCAGATTAAGTTTTCGCATTATCAGTTATAGAGGCCCAACGTTGAGGAGAAGCCTGTGTGGGGACATGGCCGCACGGTAGTTGCTGTTGAACTCCACAGGCTAATTGATTTCATCGTCTGCTTCTACAACTGTGCCTGCAGGTTTCTACTTCATTTCAACCTCTTGAAACAAATTAAATAAATTATGATAATGAGTTGTTTCATTGTTTACTGCTCAATCCCTTAACATCTTCTTGCNTGCAATTTAAAAATATTAAATATTTATTTGAAATAAAGAAGCACACAAGAAATCTATATTACTCCCGCTATGTCATGATTGAATGCAAGTAACATTCGCCGCTGCATGATTGCTTCGTTATTGGCATACTGATTGCGGAAACGAATGCGGGGAAGATATTGTTATGCATGCGTTTCTTTTATTTGCTCATTTTCCCGACGAATAACGTTTCAGTTCCTGTGAGTCTATTTTATACACGACATCAATGATACCGGTTCCACTGGGCTCTGTATTTTCCACCAACTGCCGTTTTATTTTTAAGATAACACACAATTTTCGCGAAAGAGTTCCTGTCTAGTAGTATTTTTTTAAACACCTTTATTTAAGGCCCAATTACGCACGTGTATGGTTTCCTTTGCTATGTGTCACAAGCGCCTACCCACAAATAACCAACGTCAACACCAGAGTAACATAATTGTGATTGGCTAGTTAAATACCAAAGTATTTTCAAAGAAAGACAAACTGCCAATTACGAAAGGAAAATGGTGGGAGTGCTTGTAGAATGTTGAAGTCTAGTCTGCAAGCATCTATTTTCTGGGAGTAAGGTAACATAACATATCATTACTAGGTGAGCTTACTCTGGAGCAGGCCATGTGAGAAGCAGTCCTCCCTCAAGTATGTATATCACTGGCAATTTTAGCCACCTTACCTTGGTCTTATTTATAGTAATAGTAACAGCAAAACAAACCTTAGGTGAAAATGCAGAATCTAAAAATTCGAAAGGGTATTCAAATGGAATGAGTGGTATGCTTGGTATAAAAATTTACCCTCTCAACTGCCGTGCATATAGAGTGAAAACTATGGCCTTAATTACTTAGTTTTGCTAAGTCTTCACTTGGAGCGTGGTGCTACTGCAGCGTTTTGCAGGTTAAGTTTTCGCATTATCATTTATAGAGGCCCAACGTTGAGGAGAAGCTTGTGTGAGGACATGGCCGCACGGTAGATGCTGTTGAACTCCACAGGCCAATTGATTGCATCATCCGTTTCTACAACTATGCCTGCAGGTCTCTACTTCATTTCAACTTCTTGAAACAAATTAAATAAATTATGATAATGAGTTGTTTCATTGTTTACTGCTCAATCCCTTAACATCTTCTTGCATGACAATATTTTTAATAAGCGCTCAGTTCTCTTTAAAACTACAGACTAAAGTTTGAGTAGTTTTATTTTCGTCTATTGAACATTTGTAATATTAATTTTGCTGGAATATAGCTAAGTTACGTTATATACTACACTGAAGAGCCGAAAAAACTGGTANACGACGTGGCATGGACTCGACTAATGTCTGAAGGTATGCAGGTGGCAATTCACACCATGAATCATGCAGGGCAGTTAACAAATCCAATCTGTGCCAATTTCAGAAAGGGTTGCACCCCTGCCACGTTTAATGATTCTCGTCAGTCGTCGTTTGTCCCGTTCGTTCACGATATTTTTCCGGCCGCAGCGATGTCGAAGATGTGATGTTTTACCGGATTCCCGATATTCACGGTACACTTGTGAAATGGTCGTACTCGAACATCCAAATGTTATCACTACCTCGGAGATGCTATGTCCCATCTCTCGTGCGTCGACTATAACACCACGTTCAAATTCACTTAAATCATGATAACCTGCCATTGTAGCAGCAGTAACCTATCTAGCTGCCGATCGCATCGCGTTACGCTGATTGGTTCCATACCTCTATTATTTGCATACGCACGCCTATACAAGTTTTTTTGGGCTGCTCGGTATATTTCCGTTAGCAAATGCTCTGATTTGTTAGATAATCAAATATAAACAAACTTCGTCAGTATTGTTAAAACTCATTAATTTTACAATTTTTTAAACCATTGGCAAGTTTCATTCGGTCAGTTCTGTTTGCAAGACGGTAATTAATGTAGCAACGCCATTTTTGGTTATTGTACAGCTGGCTTGGGAACAAGTCCGAAATCACACTCCGTCCAAAATTACGTACAAAATCATTAACCGTGGTTTAAAATTTTGTTTTAACACGCAAAAGTATACTCAAAAGAACAATTAATAATATTGCGCAATGTATTTCACTGACAGCGGTAATTATGAAANAACACGCAAAAGTATACTCAAAAGAACAATTAATAATATTGCGCAATGTATTTCACTGACAGCGGTAATTATGAAAATGAGATATTTAATTATTGATCTTGCTAAGTTCCTACAAATTTTTTCGCAACTGTAAAAGAAATGGAGTTCTTCGTTTCACGTTAAGAAACATGCTTCCTTTGTATTCATATTTCTATTTTTATATAAAGTATTACAAAAAATACTTTGTTTTGAAAGTTACAGGTGGGGAAACGATGTAATGTAGGTAACATACAATCGAAAACACACTGTACCATTTTTCACCTTCTTAGGGGTTTTCATTAACAAATATCTGGTAGTTAGATTTTAGGTGATTATGTAGCTAGCCTTATATTTTATCGGTATGAGCTGTNTTTCATTAACAAATATCTGGTAGTTAGATTTTAGGTGATTATGTAGCTAGCCTTATATTTTATCGGTATGAGCTGTTGAATAGTACTCAAAAACACAGTTTATCACCTTTCACCCACTTAGGTGCTGATTTTTTGAAAAATTTCTTCTAGGTNTGAATAGTACTCAAAAACACAGTTTATCACCTTTCACCCACTTAGGTGCTGATTTTTTGAAAAATTTCTTCTAGGTGGGTGCATGCACCCTAAGGAGAAGTCATCCCTATATTGTCATGTATCTGCGTCCAGCTGTTTCGACTTAGCGTTGATGAGTAAGTCAGTCAGAAAGGACACTTTATTTTATACACAGAGAATAAGCACCACTGTGGACACGTTTAGTATTATGTTAAAACACTATGTTGGTTGAGCGTCAGCCAATGAAGTAGCTGTTGTAAGTGCTCCATTAATTTAACTATTATAATAAATAACAATATTGGCAGCTAAAAATGTTATTTTTGTGTAAATGGAAAGAAATTGAATTCATTGTTGATAGAAGAAAGTTGTCCTATGCAAGCCTGATAAATATTAGCGAAACACTGAAACTTTCATCAGTCACTATATAGTTCTGTCTTCAAGGTCACATACATTTCCATACTAGCTCTGCATGATCTTCACTCGGCCTTAGTCTTTGATATTGTCAATATTCCTGTTACCGATTTTTAAGAGCGTCGTTTTCTAAAGATAGCAAACATAGTGAATAGGTTCAGACGCGTAGCTAAGGTATCAAAATTGTTGAATATTTTTTAATAGTTTCTACTTATGAATGGCATTAAAAATATTTTTCCCGTTAAAATTGGCAACGTGGATTTGCTAAAAGCGAACATAAGGCTCATATGAGTGTTTTACAGTAATAGTTTGGTATGGAACTTCCGGTACACACTATTCTACATATAATACGCAAATTTTGCAAATCTGTGACTTTTTCATTACATTAAAACACGATAGGGTCACTAGTGAAAGTCTTATGAGGAGCGTCGACGAGAGAAAGACTGCGCGCCAGTTGGGCGTCTTGCGCCTAAGGGCGACAGGGCCAGTCTCCGCCCTTAGCGAAAGGATATTAACAAAGTCTCTATCCGAAAGTGTTTCTAAATGAAGCCTTTCATGGCAGAGGGCTTTAAAGCATGCTTGCAAAACACCGACAACTGGGTACGAAATGTACGAAATTCTCGCACGCACGCGATAATTATCGTATATGTAAGTTGATTCGGGTACGCAGGCCTGCTGTCGCCTACGTATCTCCGGCCTCTTCCCCGGGGCAGTTATCGCCCCCGGGATTTGTGAAAAGAGGCGGAGGAGGAGGAGGGATGCTGCAAGGCGGACGGAGGGTGTAAACAACGCCATTAGCGTAATTGCACACAAACAAGGCTCGCCCATTGTTCCCGTGCTTTGCTTGCTTTGAGCGCAGGGGCCCGCCACTTCGTTTAAGCGAAGCAGCTGAACAGGCACCCATAAAACGAATCGGCTGTACGGTAAACTACGCCGGC
Organism: Clitarchus hookeri; assembly: GCA_002778355.1. NCBI lineage: Eukaryota > Metazoa > Arthropoda > Insecta > Phasmatodea > Phasmatidae > Clitarchus > Clitarchus hookeri. The sequence continues at coordinate 13,153 of NQII01006568.1, forward strand.
GGAAGTTGTCTCATAATGCCTGCTACCCTAAGAGCGTTCTCCCAGCAGGAGAGCTGAAAGGAAACGCAAAGCACTGCTACATCAGCTGTTGCAAATCGCCGTTACCATAATTTCTTTCCTCAAAACACTTCTTCCGAAGAGCTGGACTCTTCTTTATTGCTTTTTCTATCACTCAGTCAACGTATGCCATCCTTTAGGTTAGACCCTACCTTGTGTAGTAATTTTTTAATTAATCTACGCAAATCTCACCTTGTAATTTCCTCCTTTATTTCTGGGAATCTGCGCTGTCAGGTTACAAACATTAGGTATATTTTTTATAGAAGTTTTTGTTTTATTATCTTGTTTCTGTTTCAGTTTAAAATACCTTCCCATACAATGTGTATTACGACAATATGTTTGGTGGGTGTTGGAGCGAAACCGTACGTTTCGAGTTACTCATACGATGAATTATCCACTCCGATTATCCATTACTCTATTGCAACTGTATACGAGTAGAGATATAACATCAAGTACATGTCACCCCTACAGTTTAATTATCAGTGTTGTACTCCTTAACACATTAACAAGTCATATTTTGCTACTTTAAAACTCCATTTACCTGTAACCCCAAGTGAAAAAACTGATGTAGTTAAGAATAGGCCTTCCAAGGTTTCAATCGCATGTGGGAATCGTGCCGGACGATGCCGTTGGTTGGTTGAGGGTCTCTCGTTTCCCCGCCCCTTCATTCAGGTGCTGCTCCATACTCACCTCGCTTCAACGTCATCGGCTCTCAAGACCTCGATGTTAAGAGCCTTCCAAATATCTTCACCCACTCGCTCCAAGCTTTCTAGTATGGCTTATATTTATTTTCAAACCTTAATTTTGACTTAAATTAAGAAATGCATAAAATTACGGCAATGTCGCTGGATAAAGTTTTTTTTACATAAACGTGAAACTGCAACGAAAATTGACATACATTAATATATAACAGCATTTATTCCAACACAATTTACAACGTACCATACATATAAACATGCCAATCAAACTTGGACTGTTAAATATAATAATTAATTATTCTTTTAATTCTTTTCAAGTTCATTCGCTATTTATATGTGTCAAATTGTACAAAAATTAACCAAATATTTATATTAATAATATGATTTTATGCCTCAAAATCAGGTCACTAAATCAGACAATGCCAGAACATAATGCAAGCGTAATGTTCTTTTTTTACATAAAAATGGTTGATTTATGGCTGGTGACAAGTTGTTAAACTTATTATTGGTATGTAATATGTGTTATTCAGTTTTGCTAGTTCTGTGCAACCAAATTTTATGACAATTTTTTGAACATATGTTTATGAAGGTATTTGAAGACCATCAATCCTTTACATTTGAAATATTCTAAGCTGGTTATATGTTGTGCAAGAGTTAAAAACACTACGCTTGGTGAATGGTACATACGTATTATTGAGTTGGGCCAATACAGTGTAACCAAAAATATGCCAACAATATAAATTACTATATTTGTAATAAAAAATAAATAATTAATTTTTTTAAATAAATTGGAATTTTTTGTGCATTTAAACTATTAAATACCCATTTAAAATTTACATTATTGGTCATGTGTTGGCTACTTACATTGTCCTAATTTGTTTTGTGTGATTTCATGCACGTGTTACAAGTAATTTCAATGTACAACCAACACAATATCACTAACCATAAATAATAGTTATGTGCTTATGTGCTGAGAGAAAATTCAATTTAACATGAGTTTGGGTACTACATTCTATGTTGGGCGTACATCCTACTAATATTATAAATGCGAAAGTCTGTGTATGTGTGTGTGTATGTTTGTTACCACTCAGCTCCATAACGGCTGAACGGATATTGATGAAATTTGGTATGTAGGTAATTTAGGTACTGGAAAAGGACATAGGATACTTTTTATCCCGGAAAATTGTACGTAGCTTGAGGGTTTGAGGTCTGACGCCTTGATAATGCTTCTTTATTTACTCTTATATCGCCATGTTTCACTCTATGTCTCTGAGAACGTGTGATTTAAAGTCTAACAAGAATTAAATCGTTTCATTCTTAGGGTCACTACTCATCCAATTTTCACAAAACAGTTCGTCATTATTTGTATTTCTTAACATTTTAGCTCACATCCATGTTCTTGATTCGAAGATTTTACTTTTCACGCATGTGCTTAGCTTTACCACAAATCACGTAAGTATGGTCTGTTTAAGTGTCTTCACCCTTTTTGAACCAAACATTTGAAATATCAGAAAATCACGCAGTGTACTACCTGTTTGGATGTTTCCTATAAATGTAAATATCACAATCATTTTATATTTCTCTAAACATAATTTTTTTTAAATTGAACTTTCATACTTCTCTTTTGCGTGCCCATGCTGTTGGCGATTTGAATAACACAGCAGCAAAACACCATACAACATTTTAGTGGCAGCAGATTTTCCTTGGCATAGTACCTTGGTCAACATTATACTAACTTTGGTTCACGATGAAAAACGAGTACGTGTAGAATGAGTGCATAATCAGGTGTGCATGTGAAATAAAGCAACTGTGGTTTACAATGGTAACATTGTTCTTGTTCTGACAGTCGTAGTAGGCCTGGATTTTTGTGTCTTGGAGGGAAGTAATTTAGGTTGCGTTTCGTGAAGTTCTCAGTAGAGTGAAGTAAGGATCTAGGCGAATTTGATATTTAGTTAATCATTATTTGAAAGCATTTAAGTTAAAAAATAAAGTGGTTAAAATTATGAAAGCACACAAAAAGAAAATTTTATATTCGTACAGTCGGCCTAATCGAAGTGTGGTCATTGATTAATCTATAAAACTAAATACCAAGTAAAGTTTTTTCAGTACGTAGGGTTCACGTAAGTCATTGTTCGTATCTCTTCCCAGTCTCTATCATATTATTATCTTTGAAGTCTTCCAGTTTTCGGTTGTGTAAATGAGAATACCCCTTAACCACTCTCACCGTCCTGTTCTTCAGCAAGAAAAAAACTTATTTCACTTCCATATCAACTTTCTTTAAAACACTCGAGACTCGGAAGTATTATTGTGTTTGTGGGCGTTCATTTTAACCATAAAATTTTTCTAAAGAAATACTTAAAAATATTGCTAAAGAAAATTACCAAAAGCCGTGATTTAATGGGGGGAAACGACAACGAGGTATTTTTATATGTTTCTCGAAATATCTGATTGGCCGAGACTCATCATGCGTACAGTTGGAAACTGAAATGAAATTCTGCCTTTTCCTAGAAGTCTGCAAGTCAGGGTTGCCCCCTTTAATTCACCTACCACACATCGATGAACCGTATCATAAGAACTACCTACCTTCATTTAAATTGTACTCGCTTAGCACGTACTCGTCTCTTATCGCAAACTAAGTCTTAATACGCGCGTGTCCCAGGCCTATATATGGCCACACATTCTAACCAATGCCAACGGATGGCCAAACGTAGGTTTCTTATAAGGTATAAACGTTTGCAAAATCTGGTCGAAGCAATTTATTCAATTCGTAAACCACATTTTTACTAAAATGAGAACTACAGCAAAAGTGGAGTAATAGTTCGTATTTTTACGATATTCTTAACGTAGAACATGGCAACAGTCATTCAAACCTCATTTGATAGATTACTATTTTGCCAAGTTTTAAGTGTAAAATTTATCGCTACCTATAAATGTACAACCGCACCACCTACAAACTTTGTTTCTTTTAAAGCTTTTTATAGGACATTTTTAAAACTGTAAGTGGGCATGAATCTGCCCATTCAAGTTGCATGACGTTTTCAGCCACACTGCCAAAGTAGTACGACTCCGTTGCCACTACTCATAATTGGCGCCACCGTACACTGCTACGGCTTTTGAGATACAAGGATATTTGTGGCGTCATACCTTCTAGACATCACACAACACTGTGCAATGCCTACAACGAACAGTACAGCTGTCTTTCCGAGAAAAATTACTATCGCCACAGAAACCACAAACTGCTCAAAATTAAGAAATAACTTGTTACGCCTTCACGAGTAAGCCTTTTGCTGCAAGGAGAGTAAGCCAGTATTTATTAATTTCGCATTGAAACTCTGAAATTATAGCAAGGAGACTCGTCCGTTATATACATGGATGTTCAATGTGAGTTTTCTCCCGCGATATTTTATAATATTTTGCTGTTGGAGCAGTGCGGTGATTTGAAATCTTCTCGCTCCCGTTGGGACACTAAACATGACATATCGTTGACGACGATTGCTGTGTGTAGCTCGGTCCGTGCTAGTATGGAACTTTCTACGCACTTGAAGATACATCTCGCCCAGGTGAATTTAAATTGTTTGCTTTTTTATTACGCTCTTCAAGAACACAATGTTCCTTTAATTGAAATAATAGTGTTAAAATATTTCTGAAAATATTACGATTTATTTAATAAGGTGTTATATGTGGAGTAGTGCTTCAAATAGGACACAGATAAGTTTTCTCTACGAATAGGAGCATCTGTTTTTCGTGAAACGATTCCGCCACCAGTTATACTAGAAAATATTCTGGCTACGATTTGCTTTTGTAATTGGATTATTTTGATCGCCACGCGTCTTACGTGTCTACCCGCGAATCACGGGCCAGAATCGTAGCAGTTAAATTCTGATTAGCCCGGCCAGGTATGAAACTGTCGACCAACACAAATACGCAGCCAATAACAACATCAAATTTCAATTGTGCTCTAGAATATTGAAGTCTTAGCATGCACGTAAATGTTTTCAAGAAAAACAGGTAACATTATCAATGCACTTTTATAAGCGTACTCGCTGTGGCGTGGTCCAATAAGACAATGTAAAGCGAGAAACCAACGCGAGAGCAGAGGCTAATGTGAGCTCACTTACTTCTCCCTTGTATTTATTGCCAGTAATTGTCTCCCTAAAAGGAGGTCTGCAAACTAGTTGGCGATACCTAGGCGACTGAGGCAGGAAAGGGGTNTGCCAGTAATTGTCTCCCTAAAAGGAGGTCTGCAAACTAGTTGGCGATACCTAGGCGACTGAGGCAGGAAAGGGGTGACGCACTACCTCACCGCAACACGTGGCATCACAGCGGGTTGACGCAAATACAGGGGCTAACTCTCACCTGTCGGGCCCAAACGCGGCAATGTTTCATAACCGCGCATCAACCCTCGCGGGTCCATTGTGCCCCGGGATAAAGATGCACAACCCCCCAGACCCTCGACCACCTCTTTACTGTTTTGTACCCCCTGCACAATGGCCCCCTCCGATTGTTCCGTCCACAATGAGCGACAAGGCTGCTGTCAGCGAGAGCAGTCGGTGACGTGGGGGGTTGGTTCGAGGGGATGACGCCACAGAGGAAAAAAANATAGATTACTATTTTGCCAAGTTTTAAGTGTAAAATTTATCGCTACCTATAAATGTACAACCGCACCACCTACAAAGTTTGTTTCTTTTAAAGATTTTTATAGGACATTTTTAAAACTGTAAGTGGGCATGAATCTGCCCATTCAAGTTGCATGACGTTTTCAGCCACACTGCCAAAGTAGTACGACTCCGTTGCCACTACTCATAATTGGCGCCACCATACACTGCTACGGCTTTTGAGATACAAGGATATTTGTGGCGTCATACCTTCTAGACATCACACAACACTGTGCAATGCCTACAACGAACAGTACAGCTGTCTTTCCGAGAAAAATTACTATCGCCACAGAAACCACAAACTGCTCAAAATTAAGAAATAACCTGTTACGCCTTCACGAGTAAGCCTTTTGCTGCAAGGATAGTAAGCCAGTATTTATTAATTTCTCATTGAAACTCTGAAATTATAGCAAGGAGACTCGTCCGTTATATAGATGGATGTTCAATGTGAGTTTGCTCCCGCGATATTTTATAATATTTTGCTATCGGAGCAGTGTGGTGATTTGAAATCTTCTCGCTCCCGTTGGGACACTAAACATGACATATCGTTGACGACGATTGCTGAGTGTAGATCGGCCCGTCCTAGTATGGAACTTTCTACGCACTTGAAGATACATCTCGCCCAGGTGTATTTAAATTGTTTACTTTTTTATTACGCTCTTTAAGAATACAATGTTCCTTTAATTGAAATAATAGTGTTAATATATTTCTGAAAATATTACGATTTATTTAATAAGGTGTTATATGTGGAGGAGTGCTTCAAATAGGACACAGATAGGTTTTCTCTACGAATAGGAGCATCTGTTTTCCGTGAAACGATACCGCCACCAGTTATACTAGAAAATATTCTGGCTACGATTTGCTTTTGTAATTGGATTATTTTGATCGCCACGCGTCTTACGTGTCTACCCGCGAATCACGGGTCAGAATCGTAGCAGTTAAATTCTGATTAGCCCGGCCTGGTATGAAACTGTCGACTAACACAAATACTCAGCCAATAACGACATAAAATTTCAATTGTGCTCTAGGATATTGAAGTCTTAGCATACACGTAAATGTTTTCAAGAAAAACAGGTAACCTTATCAATGCACTTTTATAAGCGTACTCGCTGTGGCGTGGTCCAATAAGACAATGTAAAGCGAGAAACCAACGCGAGAGCAGAGGCTAATGTGAGCTCACTTACTTCTCCCTTGTATTTACTGCCAGTAATTGTCTCCCTAAAAGGAGGTCTGCAAACTAGTTGGCGATACCTAGGCGACTGAGGCAGGAAAGGGGTGACGCACTACCTCACCGCAACACGTGGCATCACAGCGGGTTGACGCAAATACAGGGGCTAACTCTCACCTGTCGGGCCCAAACGCGGCAATGTTTCATAACCGCGCATCAACCCTCGCGGGTCCATTGTGCCCCGGGATAAAGATGCACAACCCCCCAGACCCTCGACCACCTCTTTACTGTTTTGTACCCCCTGCACAATGGCCCCCTCCGATTGTTCCGTCCACAATGAGCGACAAGGCTGCTGTCAGCGAGAGCAGTCGGTGACGTGGGGGGTTGGTTCGAGGGGATGACGCCACAGAGGAAAAAAAAAAAAGAAAGGAAAAAACAACAACATTGTGGCGGTCGGCCAATCGATCAGATGCGCCTGCCCTTGTCAGCTGTTCCCCTCACCACTCACCCTCCTCGCCAGTGTAGCGGGTTCTTTATTGTAATTGTGGGTGTGCTGGGGCTGCCGCCATCCATCAGCCGGGGCGATACGACGAGGCGCGGGGTTGCGCGCGCGCCCGTCCGACCGTGTAAACCCGGCCCGACACCACGCGGCTCACTGCACACGAACACACGCGCGCAACTCCCGAAAAATGTCGCTAATAATATTTATTCGCTGTTTATGCATTGGCATCCCGGCCGCCGAGCGGCGATCGCATAAAATTTCAGTACAAGAGGGAATTAAATTAGAATTTGAAGTTAATGGAGGTCGTAACTCGTTCTGGGTTCAACACACGATTTTCAAAATCAACGTCCGAAAAATAAACACGTTTTTGTAACATAATATACACAAAAAGTATTTCATGGGAATAAAATATTACCGTATTTCGTTTTTAAAATGGCATAAAACANGTAACATAATATACACAAAAAGTATTTCATGGGAATAAAATATTACCGTATTTCGTTTTTAAAATGGCATAAAACCTTGCATGACTAGATACCCGTAGTTGATTTTTCACAGATATAAGCATTTTTTAAACCTTCCAAAATTTTAAATAAGGATTTTTCTTTTTCGAAATAACTAAAAAGTATTTTAAATTGAACAATAAATGACTGAATTGATAAGCTTTTATTAAAACTGAAATCTTAAAACTGTGAACATGTATGTTATATTAAAGGAATGAAGCACTTCCTCCTCCTCCTCCCCTCCCTCAAAGTTTCACAACTGGTAGGCCAAATTCACATAATTAAAAAAAAATTTACTGTTTACATTTAGAAAACTTCTCGTATTAAGGCGTTTTTACCAAATCTATTTATTTTTTTTAAATTATGCATCAATAAAAATTCCATATTAGCTTAGGGTTACCTATTTGTTTAATATAATAACGTGGCTCTTCCTATTTTATAAACGATAGGGATAATATTACCCAACATAATTCAAAAAACTCAATATTTCATCACAAGAAAAAATCACCTTTCAGGAATTCGTTGTTTCAATCCAATTAATTTTTAATAACTTTATGCAAACTCAATAAACATTTTCTTTTTTAATGGGGCAAACTTTTTTTTTATCCGCTTTAGGCGGTATGTCGATTTATGTTTCTACCTCATTTTAACACAGGTAAAATACCTTACAACATTCAATACTAAGAAGCTGAACATTATTTCAAATAATTTTGAAGACCAAATGCACTTCGGACGGTTGTACGCATCATATATTCCTGGACAACTATCAAGTGTTTGAACATAGAAACCAGTTTTACGCATACTTTCCGAAGTAAAGAAAGGCTTATGGGATAACTTTCCTGTCTATATGAATGTGTGTTTATGTGTGTATATGTTTGTGCATGTGTGTGTACGTGTGTAGGTGTTTCTGTGTGTCTGTGTGTGGGTTTGTGCGTGTGGGCCCTCTCTACAATTTTTTAACACGTGAACCGAATTTCACTAAACTAGTAAGCATTTAGCAGTAAGTAAGAACACCTGTCTTTTATATTCTTCGACTGCCTCGGACACTTACATTCATTATAACGGCCATTTTAAAATTTAGGGAGATATTTTATACCTCGGAGACCATTAAACAGTTTGTAAACAAATGTTTTATGCTGACAGTATATTCTGAAGTATCATATAAGCCAAACAACAACCACTTTGTCTGCTTTTCTTGACAATAGCGCCACATGGAAAAATAAGCATTTATGTTATATCTCGAAAACCACTGAACGTATTTTCGCAAAACTTAGCACATAAGTAATGCTATTATTTGCTGGGTAAATATATGTAATGAAACTTTATTAGGCACTTATTTTCAAAATGGTGGCCATATCAATATTTCAGGTTTAAGTGGTATAACTACGAAAAAATTAGTCCCATTTAAACCAAATTATGTACGCTGACAATATATATATATATATATATATATATATATATATAACAAACATTGAATAAGTCAAAAAAAAAATTTCTATCCATTATTATGTAAGATTGTGCTACATGAATAAATCTAGTTTTTCTGTAATTTCTTGGGGAAACAATTGACAGATTCGTAATAAATTTGAAAATCACGTAGTAGTGTCGCAGTTTATATGGAAAAATACATTTCAAGTATGCCATACACTTTTTTTTAAATTGGTGGCCATCTAGATATTTAAACATAGTAGGAATTATCTTCAAAAAAATTTAAACAATTCCATCTTAACTTTGTTTGCTGTNCCATCTAGATATTTAAACATAGTAGGAATTATCTTCAAAAAAATTTAAACAATTCCATCTTAACTTTGTTTGCTGAGGGTATATATAATAAAGTTCAAATGTGTCTACAAGGAGCATTTTTCCCCTTAATGTGGTAAAATAGTGCTATTCGAATAAATAAATTTTTAATTCCATATCTCGGGAAATCATTTTCTGATTCCTACCAAATATGGCAAACAAAAAGTACTGCGATAGGCAATGTTAACCGATATGCTTTGGGCATGTAAGACACTTATTTTCAAAATGGCGGCCTTATAGCAATTTTAGTTTTGTATGTTATATCNGATATGCTTTGGGCATGTAAGACACTTATTTTCAAAATGGCGGCCTTATAGCAATTTTAGTTTTGTATGTTATATCGTCGAAACCATGTAATTAATTCTAAAGAAGCTTTGTATGATGGCTGTATATATTACAAAAATCATACATGTACACACAAAATATCTTTTATCCACCATTTTGTAAAATAATATATTTGACAAATTGAAATTTTGTGATCTCCGAAAAAACAACAGATTTCTGCCAAATTTGGCAAACAATTAGCACTATGGCAGGTTATGTAAACTGATAACTTTTAAGTGGTAAAGACATAAGTATTTTCAAAATGGCGGCCATATAAACATTTTAAGTTCCAAATATTTTATCCACGAAATTGCATAACATATTTCATAATAACTATGTATGCTGAATGTATCAGTTGTATCTATCAAAATTGTCTCTGTAAAGCCTCATTTCTCCACCATTTTGTAAGATAGCCAATATGAAATAATGCAGATTTTATGCCGCATCTCAGTAAACAGTAAACCGATTTCTTTCAAATTTCGCGAAAAAATTGTGGTGTGTTAGCCTATATAAATTTCTATGTTTTAAGTATGCAAGTCTCTTATTTTCGGAATAGCGTGTGTACAAATATTTTANGTTAGCCTATATAAATTTCTATGTTTTAAGTATGCAAGTCTCTTATTTTCGGAATAGCGTGTGTACAAATATTTTACCTTAATGTGCTATATCTACGAAACTATGTCACAGATTTAAATTTAACTTTGTATATTTTATCTATGGCACTAATTGAATGTGCTAATGTATAAACTTATTGCACTGTATTTATAAAGATGGTTACAAGATAAATTGAGTTTTTATGCCATAACTTGAGGACCAATCACCCGATATGCATACAAAGATAGTNTTAGCCTATATAAATTTCTATGTTTTAAGTATGCAAGTCTCTTATTTTCGGAATAGCGTGTGTACAAATATTTTAGCTTAGTGTGCTATATCTACGAAACTATGTCACAGATTTAAATTTAACTTTGTATATTTTATCTATGGCACTAATTGAATGTGCTAATGTATAAACTTATTGCACTGTATTTATGAAGATGGTTACAAGATAAATTGAGTTTTTATGCCATAACTTGAGGACCAATCACCCGATATGCATACAAAGATTGTNAAGATGGTTACAAGATAAATTGAGTTTTTATGCCATAACTTGAGGACCAATCACCCGATATGCATACAAAGATTGTCCTTTGCCGGATGTTTTTGCAAAGTAGTGTCATGTTGTTAAACAGAACATTTTGTCATATTTGCCGAATAGTTCGACAAATTTCCACAACATTTTCCACGCCTACAGAAGACCGAGTATATTTACGTGATTTAAATGGGGTCAGGCAATTATTTAAAACAAATGGCGGCCATTTAAATATTTTCACATGTTTGGCATATCTGTTTAACAAGTTAACAATTTCACTGAAACTTTTTATGCTGTCATTAACTATTACAATCATCGTGTACAATGCCTCTGTTTAAGCAATTTTGTAATATATATAAGAAAATAAGGTTTTTACGCCTCGGAGACCAACAAACCGATTTCCATAAACTTTTTCACACAAGTAGCGTTATGGTAGGCCATGTATACTTATGTTTTTTAGTGGCTCAGATACGTATTTTCAAAATGATACCCGAGTAAATATTTCTAGTTTGTAAACCCTATCATTCAAAGCATTAGACTGATTACATCCGAAGATGATTTTGCGAATCATAGCCCGTGATGCAATTGATTACAAGCTAGTTTAATTTTACGAGTTTTTCTGAATTCGAATCCCGGGTAAAGTCACTCATGTTATTTAATTGCATTTGTACTGTTTCACACATTTCTGGTTTTATCTCTAATGATATTGCTGTCAATGAGACGTCAATGCCAAACTTCCATCTAAGCCTTCAAGTACTTTACTAAAATTTATTTGCGCTCATGTAGAGGAAATAAGGTTCAATAGTTATCTGTAACTTCTTGTAATTTGCGAGAAATGTTTCACTCTGGCTTGTACTTTAGTCTTCCACTATAAAACTTGTAGCTTACCTTTGGTTATTGGCTGCGTGTCTTTGGTAGAAGAAATTTTTTTAATTTTTGGTATTGAATTACACAGTAAATGATTCACGGAATGCGTAATCAGATACATATTGAATTAAGAAGTCTTGTTACTCGGTTTGTTTATTCAATAACACGAAACATTTTGGTACTATGCTAAATTAGTTTATTTGGAGGACTCCTTGAAATATATCAAAATATTAAATATTTATTTTACTTATCATTGTAGAATAGAAGCCATGGCACGTTATTAAATCTGTAAACTGTTTATAAGGAACGTCTTGACCTTGGTCATGTCTCGGAACGCTATTTAACTGGACGTATTACAATGGTCGGCACGCCCCAACCCTTAAGGGCCCTGCCTACCGGCTGGTAGCTACGAAATTTTAACAGGAAATCCCATGCTAAGGAAATTTGGCCTCGGTGCGTTAATTTTAAAGATAGGCGTTGCAATCAAAATGCATTCTTCACTCATTTGTTAGGAGAAATTACTACGAGTCTATATTTTCAATATAGATTAGCGGTATGAACTTTTTTGTAAAACGCATAATTTTTAAATTCCTTGCATACAGGCTATACGTGTTATGGAAACATATCCACTGTACGTAAATTCTCCAAAAACAATTCGTGAAGAATACGTTTTGTTAAATGACATTCGAGAATGCGTGATCCTTTCTACTTATATCTCAGCATATGCCCTTCATAACTCATTTTGGTTCAATCCGAATTCTTTTGAGTGGCTTTAGCGGATTATATCCCCGNCTCAGCATATGCCCTTCATAACTCATTTTGGTTCAATCCGAATTCTTTTGAGTGGCTTTAGCGGATTATATCCCCGCAGGAATAGGTCTTCATGTACGACTGAATGTTAAAGCTGAGTTAGGAAATTAATATAATATAAATAATTTTTTTTTNCTCAGCATATGCCCTTCATAACTCATTTTGGTTCAATCCGAATTCTTTTGAGTGGCTTTAGCGGATTATATCCCCTCAGGAATAGGTCTTCATGTACGACTGAATGTTAAAGCTGAGTTAGGAAATTAATATAATATAAATAATTTTTTTTTATCAAAACGTAAAAGTTGGCACACATTATGGAAAGGAAGTAGAGAAAGGGATAACAAGCCTACCGGACCAAGAATGTATATAAGAGAAGAATGTCTCAGCATTATATGGAACGTGTTGCACGTAGAGACCTAAAAAAAAANGGACCAAGAATGTATATAAGAGAAGAATGTCTCAGCATTATATGGAACGTGTTGCACGTAGAGACCTAAAAAAAAAATGTTTTTTTTTGTGATAAAGATAAGCTTCAAACTCTTGTACTTTACTTAAGGTGTGCAATTAGCCCGCGCCCTATTTTACACCTACTGGAGGGGTAATGGCCAATAATAAACCGGCAGCAAAATAAATACCCAATCACGGCATCACATTGTGGCAGCAAGGAGGTAATAGGCAGTTAATACCTGCTCAAATGTAAAAATAATATTAATGCGGTAGCCTATAAAAGGGTATGGTTATGTGAGTCAGACGAAAATCGATGAAGCTCTACAGCCGACGCCAACAGGCGTATGTAAAGTTGCACGTGACTCCAAGTGGTGACCCTACAATTGTGTTAGTCTTGACTCTGTAGCAAAGTTAAACGGATGTTTCTATCAGTTTCGCATGCACCGAGTAGTATATTTTGAGATATAGCAGCCTGGAGAAGCTATAATGGGCTATTTTTGAGGTAGCGAAAATAATGTTTTCAATGTGCCTAGTGTCTTGAAAGTACCATTCCGGCATCATCAGGAATGTAATTTATTTCTTTACGTAAACCTATTGAGAGCACACTCAATGGTTTCGTCGAAACAGCATTTTTCAAACGCGCTGCAACACATTTCAAGCGCCCGGTAGGCGAATGCCTTAATTCTAGCCTACAGGTAACTAACTCGTGAAATTAGCCAGCATCTACTAATTAATATAGTCTATTCGTGGTTTCTTCAAACTTTTATAACCAAACCTTTGAAACATTACCACATGTTTGACGTGTTGGGTTTTTCCCTATAGATGTCATGCATCAGAAGCATTTTGTACTTGTGAAGTCTTATAAGCGTCTTATTTTAGGTTAAATTAAAAATTTAATTATATTATATAAACAAATTTTAATATTAATGTATAGTTAATACGAATATAACCCGAGAGGAAATAGGTGAGTTGGTAAAGCCTAATGAAGAATAGTTATTATACACANTATAGTTAATACGAATATAACCCGAGAGGAAATAGGTGAGTTGGTAAAGCCTAATGAAGAATAGTTATTATACACAATATTATTGAACTGAGTGTTTACGAATACGGTGCGTTGTTCCAATGGTGTAATTTTATATACTTGTCTAAGCTTTGTTGGCAAAAGGTGGAGGAAGAGTCTGAATGTAGAACTTTAGCAGGGCTCCATAAAAGTTGGAAGTAACCGTGAATTGAACTGCGTGGGCAGTTTATCAAGACTTCGGATCAGCAAACTGAACCTTGGCCAACAAAGTCTATATTCAAGACAGCAAGAGCATTATCACTCCAAGCAACAAGTTATTCTCCTCTACACGTTGCTTGGAACTTGTGACGTCGCCGTGTGACGAGTACGCCGACAGAACGCATTGTGACACCTAAGAGGCATTTAATTTTTGCCTCCAGGACAAAGTCGACAATATGTCCCACAGCAGAGCGTGCTCCTTTTCACTATGGAAATTCGATTATCAGCCTTTGACTTCGCATGAAAACGTTTCGTGAAGATGCGAAGCTTGTACAATAAGAAGCACTTTAATAGCGCGCTATTATTCGTTACCACGCCAGAGACGGCATTCAAGTATATGTGAGTTTCACACGTGTCATATTAACAACACTCATCCGACACGGCCTGCACTGCTCTGAACCGCTTGGCCGAGTGGAACAGAATGATGAGTTATGGTCGTGCAAGGCGCCAATGAAGTAATGGCCTCTTCTGGAATATGCACAGGACTGTGGAAGTTGGCTTGGTGACATGATATAAGACGAATAGATGAGGTGTCTACTCAATTCCAGCGCTATGCTCCTTCGCCGGAATGAAAATATCATTGAATTATTTATAGTTTAATTATGTATGTAAAGATGTTTTATTAATTTCTATGTAACTCTTGTTTATAACATAATTTATTATATTAAACTAGAAGACATCAAAAACTTCTATTTATATTCTATATTTAATAAAAATAATTTTCAAATATTTTGACACAGAACGACGAACACTGANTCAAAAACTTCTATTTATATTCTATATTTAATAAAAATAATTTTCAAATATTTTGACACAGAACGACGAACACTGAAGGTGCATAAACGCTCCAGACTCAGGTTTTGTGATTTTTTGAAGTGGGCGTTTTATCTGGGCTTGAGATACGTTTATTGGGCTTGTCTCATTCCCTTGCTCATTGGAGCCGTACCTGAACGAACAGCGCACTAGCTGGGGTTTACGATGGAAAACGTGAAAGAAATTGAGTTGAGAGATTTCGGCGGCTCTTAACAGCGAGGTCTTTAGAGCCGACGAGGGTGAAATGAGATGAGAATGGAACAGCGTCAGAATGCAAGGGTGGTGAAAAATGGAGATACCTGAGAAAACCCGCCGACCAGCGGCATCGTCCGGCACGATTACCATTATGCGAAAATGCTGCAGCGACCCTGCCGGGAATCGAATCTGGGTCCCCTAAGNCGTCCGGCACGATTACCATTATGCGAAAATGCTGCAGCGACCCTGCCGGGAATCGAATCTGGGTCCCCTAAGTGGGAGGCGAGTAGTCTAATTAATCACTGCACCGTGGCCCCAGAATGAAAGAAGGTATTTGTACAGAACAGTGCATGGTCATCGCGTACGTATCGTGTTGTAACATCCTCAACATGGAGAAGTGTAGGACATTAATTAATTTTATTTCCTGTCGCGTCTGTAAGGTCTTAAGCCGATATAATTGAAGGATAAAAGAGAAACAAAGAAATCCATTGCGTTTCATAGAATATCTTTTTCCTAGAAGAAAACTTATGTATTTTTCTTTGCTCATTTATAAAATACGTATATATAGTAGATAAGAAATAATTGTATTTTAATTGTTTACTGTATTATCATGTTTGGTTTTTTATAACTGACCAATCCTGTACAGTAAGTACTGAAAGAATAAGTGTGCAAATGAAGTGAAAAGTTATTTGCTAATAGATAAGCACTTTACTAAAATCTAATTAATTTGTAGTCGTGTGTGATTGNTCAAAAACTTCTATTTATATTCTATATTTAATAAAAATAATTTTCAAATATTTTGACACAGAACGACGAACACTGGAGGTGCATGAACGCTCCAGACTCAGGTTTTGTGATTTTTTGAAGTGGGCGTTTTATCTGGGCTTGAGATACGTTTATTGGGCTTGTCTCATTCCCTTGCTCATTGGAGCCGTACCTGAACGAACAGCGCACTAGCTGGGGTTTACGATGGAAAACGTGAAAGAAGTTGAGTTGAGAGATTTCGGCGGCTCTTAACAGCGAGGTCTTTAGAGCCGACGAGGGTGAAATGAGATGAGAATGGAACAGCGTCGGAATGCAAGGGTGGTGAAAAATGGAGATACCTGAGAAAACCCGCCGACCAGCGGCATCGTCCGGCACGATTACCATTATGCGAAAATGCTGCAGCGACCCTGCCGGGAATCGAATCTGGGTCACCTAGGNGCAGCGACCCTGCCGGGAATCGAATCTGGGTCACCTAGGTGGGAGGCGAGTAGTCTAATTAATCACTGCACCGTGGCCCCAGAATGAAAGAAGGTATTTGTACAGAACAGTGCACGGTCATCGCGTACGTATCGTGTTGTAACATCCTCAACATGGAGAAGTGTAGGACATTAATTTATTTTATTTCCTGTAGCGTCTGTAAGGTCTTAAGCCGATATAATTGAAGGATAAAAGAGAAACAAAGAAATCCATTGCGTTTAATAGAATATATTTTTCCTAGAAGAAAACTTATGTTTTTTTCTTTGCTCATTTATAAAATACGTATATATAGTATGTAAGAAATAATTGTATTTTAATTGTTTACTGTGTTATCATGTTTGGTTTTTTATAACTGACCAATCCTGTACAGTAAGTACTGAAAGAATAAGTGTGAAAATGAAGTGAAAAGTTATTTGCTAATAGATAAGCACTTTACTAAAATCTAATTAATTTGTAGTCGTGTGTGATTGNAAATGAAGTGAAAAGTTATTTGCTAATAGATAAGCACTTTACTAAAATCTAATTAATTTGTAGTCGTGTGTGATTGGTTGAACATATGACAAGTAAATTTTCTATTAACCACGCAATTTTGTACGCGTTACATTTATACGTCTCTTATGTACTCGAAATTGATAGCGAACCGGACTTATCCCGTGCGAAGATGGTAAGTCAATAGAGCCATCTCGAAAACCACGGTGAACAAAGGCCGACCGTTGAATGCAGAAAAAAAACACGGCGGTGGAAACGCGAGGGACGGCGTTCTTTCTGCGTCCTTTGTGCGAGTAAACGTTTGCAAGTTACCTCGAACAATTAAACGCGGATTTCCGTAAACGCGAAACAAACTCGGCGATCAAACGGTATTAACCTCCGAGGGACTTTATTGTCGTATTCTAGGAAACTGTTCCACGTGCTTGATGTAGTCGCCTGGAAACCTTAACAAAGGGAAGCGCCTCTGGTATTTTTTTTTATCGAGCCCACCTATATTAATCCGCATAACCTGAATATTGAAAGATACAGTTCAAAGGATTTTCGACGCCTTCCTCCTTCCTTCCATTTTTTTATTCGATTGGGAAGAACGAAAGAAAAGAAGGTTAAAAAAAATACAGTTAAAGGAAATTGCATTCGCTTTTCAATCTTGGACGTACATTCTTGGGAGGAAAAAAAAGAGCTAGTCTTCTGTCACCAATTTCCATTTATTTCATTTCCCCCTACCTTTTTCTTCACCCCCTCCTCCTTCTTCCACTAAACCGTTCCATTTTTTCCCGCTCTTTCCCCACATCCATCGGCAGTCTTTTATTTCTGAAAGGGTTTGATGTCATTTAGATGTTCTGACACAGTAATTTATTCAAGAAAAACTTAATTATACCTTTTGTTATCCCGTGATCTGGTGGATTTCTGCCGCCTGAAGCAACATGATTATACGGAATGGAGGCGCCTAAAACGAAAGAAAATATAAAAAGACAGTTCGCTGATGAAGCGGTCACATAATTTCGTTTCCTTGAGGAGGTTTTGTCCCCTGTGAACAATCACGTTTTGCGCCATCAGTGGAAATATTTTCTCTGCGATATAGCGTGCCGGCATTGCTTTATGAAGAAACTTAAAGCGACAAGACAATCGTTGTCGTCTTTTTAAGGGCGCTACCTACCGGCTGGCGGCTGCGAAATTTAAATAGGAAATCCGACGTGGAGGAAATTTTGCTTCCGTGAGTTAATTATAAATATAGACATTTCGAACAAAATGTATTCAATACGAATTTTTTAGGAGAAGATCTCTACGAGCGTGCATTTTCAATAACGATAGGCAGTAGGCACTTTTGTTTGTAGAACAAATTTTAAAACTTCCTTTCTAACCGATTATATAAGTTATGGAAACACCTCTGTTGTAGGTTACCTCTCCTAAAAAATTCCCGAAGAATACATTTTGTTTGAAACGCTTATATTTAAATCGGCGCACTGTGATAATTTCTTTAACATGATTTCCTATTCAAATTTCGTAGCTGCGAGCCGGTAGGCAGTGCCGTTAATCTCACCATGGAAATTTTGTGTCTGAAAACTAACTTCGTGATGTGTGCATGTTTTAAAACACCTTTGCTAGGGTGATGCTTGCGTGCACTTAACGGTGAAATTTTATCTGAGATTAAAAATCGTTCCAATAAATTTGTCGGTAGTAAAGGGTTTGATGATGGTACACAGAAAGAATAATCATGTTTCAAAAATAAAACATTTTAATGACAGTTTCCAAATAAATATTTTGTTGCAATACTTCCCGATAGTTGAAATTTTTATTGGGAACACTAACATCAGTGTTTGATGTCTACACTACATTTTATTTTGTTCTGTCAGCACGATAATCAATTAAATTGATAATGAGGGGTTTGCAAATTGGGTAAATATCATTAAGTGTAGGTAACACTGGAGTTTCTCTGGAGCCGCCGTCAAAATGTGTTCACAAATTTTAACCAACCCTCTTAGTAAACGGTTTTGTCAACCTTCAGATGCATCTGCAGCTAGTGCTTACTTTACCTGTACTTATGATTTGCAACATTTTTGCGTAACTTGTGAATGTGAAAATGTCACTTGTTCATACAAACTTTTCTGGGTGATTCGCAGCTGTTTTAGTACAAAATGTTTGCAAATAAATTTAAACGTTTTACAATGTACTCAGATACACATACTTTAATATGTAATTAATATTTTCTTTAATAATTATAGATTTTTTGAAAAAAAATTAGCTTATCAACGAACATATAACCATACATGCAATAACAATTATTGCAACAAACACTACTCAGTAATTGCCTCAATAACACAGGATTAAACAAAGTAAATCATTTTTGGAAATTGAAACATGACAAATGATACGAAAATACAATCACGCGAGGTAAAATTTATAGAATTAAAGAGTGACAAATGAATCAGAAAAAAAAAACGTACTCCAAAGTTTTTAAGTCTTACCCTGAACACCATATACGTACTTTGTGAAATGATCCGTTATGTAAAATGAGGTAGAGAAATATATACCACCTACTACATAACCTGTTTACTAAGAAAGAGACAAACCCTTGAAAATTGGAAATCAAAAGTAATTATTAGATAAATAACAGAAGCTAAGTGAGACGTAACAGCAAATCCGTTAATAGTGTTAGCCTGATTTCTTACCAGCCAACTGTGAACATTTGGCAGGTAATTATCGCCCATAGTGAAGAAAGTAAAGGGGGTCATGTTATTAACCAAAGGAACTTTTGAAAGGGTGTCTTACACTAAGAAAAATTATTGTTTCAGTACACCATATATATGTTTCTTCTTGCGTGGCGGTTTTTTTTCAGCTAAACGTTATTCTACTGGTATAATAAAGCCTCAGTTCCTCAAATTGAATGAAATTTTACACATACACAAATAATTTATTCAAAAAAAATTTTTGTTTTTCATTATGTTAAACAAGGAAACATATCGTGACAATTTGTCAGTAAAATAACAATTATAGTTACGTGCGATATATTTTGAAAAAAGTATTTATTTGTAGAGACGAAAGATTTTGTTGGCGACTTTAATCAATTTAGTTGATTTCTGCTTTTTTTATTTTTTTTTTATTTTGGCTCCGCGCGTTCAAAGAAATAGTTTATTTTGAAGTTAGAAGTCTGTATACAAAGTTGTTTTGAAAATGACCAACAAAATAGCCAAGTAATATTTTGGAAGTTCGGGATTTCACTGACCTAATAGAAGTATTTGCAGGTAGTTTAACTAGTTATTAATCAACTTCGAGGTTTGTAATTAAGTGTGGTGTAGTAGTTGTTTAGGTTTACGTGTTAGCCAAAGACGCATATTTCTAACTTCGGCCTGTGTCTAAGTTAAGTGTTGATTTATTTATGATAATTGCAAAAAATCCTCCAGTTGAATAATAAGCAACTATGTAAGTATTAGAATATGGATGAATAATTTGTACGTGTAGAATTCCTATCGCCACGTGTTCAAATATATATGAAAATATAAATTTTTTAATAACGAAAATTTACAAAACTATGGTAGTGTTAACAGTACTGGCATATGTTACTCTGAGTATAAAGCAGTTTCGTAGTGCTATTTGTACAAAAAAGGTTCAATGAAGAGTCCGTAATAAATTGACACAAAAGGCCAACTCACTTATAAACATGTACACAAAAACTCAAAATACTTCAACGTAACACACACCAGAGATTTGGTAGAGTGAACAAACTATTTGGTAGGGGCAACAAATTATTTGGTTAAGACAACAGAAGAGTTTAGTTGGGGCAACAAAATATTTGGTAGAAGCAACAAACGATTTGGTTGAACCAAGCAAGCCATATGTTTGTTGAAAACAAATAAACCTACACATTAATTTGGTTTCAAAACAAAATATCTCACTGCCCGTATGCAAACAAATGATTTGTTGGTGGCAAACAAATGATTTTTTTGTGGCGATCAAATTTTGTTTGAACCAACAAAATGTTTTTATCCTTGTAGATTACCTGTCACGTGTGCAACCTAACGGTGTTCAATGTTTGTAACCGCTAAATGTTTTGCTGATTACAGAGACCAATTCATACTGAAAGTATTCGCGAATTTGTTGTGTATTCTCAGGCTGTTTGGCATTTTTCAAACCACTAATTTAAACGCGTGTTAGTTCAAATGTCGCATCATGTTTTATACTTCACTTTCCATTACAAATAATCTTGTAAAGATTGCATCTGAGGAGTTCAGAATCATTCTCTAATGAAATTTGTCTAGTGCATGGTAACCACCTATGAAACATACTAATTTATGTATGTGCATATGTATAAATAATTATGTGTAAATAATGGCATTCGTAGTCTATATTTACTACCACGCGTACGTGCTATTGCAAACGTAGATGCTATCTACACACTTTATATTTAGTAAAACATATATATTGCAAAAACGTCATGGTTAACTAATACAATTCTTCTTTGAAAATGTTGTAATATCTCAATTAAGNAAACATATATATTGCAAAAACGTCATGGTTAACTAATACAATTCTTCTTTGAAAATGTTGTAATATCTCAATTAAGTAAAATTATTTTTTTTTCTTAAATGGTTTGGACTCTTTAATAGTAAATTTTAATATGAATTCTTAAATACTTCTGGATATAAACATATTTCAGGTATGCTCATGCTAAAATATACATATATAAATATACACACACATTTACATAAGTATATGTGGGTACGAAGAAAAAACCTTCGATTGACACAGATCTTCATTTTATGCAAGAAAAAAGAAACTTACTATTTTCCAAAATTTTAGTAAATATGTTTTCCTGAACCAATTTTGTTTTATATATCGAGAACTGTGTAATGACATTTAACGTTTGATATTTAATGTACAACAGTAATGTCAATTTTCCTTAAAAAAAAACACAATTTTTATTTTCTGTTGGTAACTGGTAGCTCCGCTTAAAATAACTTGTTTATTATACAACAATTCGCCCATAGTCTTTACAAATTCACGCCGATACATTAGGTGTTGAAAGGTATCGATTCAGCGGAAACCACGCGTTTCTGGATACATAAATTTAAAAAACATTATAAAGGTAATGAAGGTAAATGTTAGATGAATTTGTTGTATAATTCGTAACATATCATTGAATCTGGGAGTAACTTTGCTAATTTACAACGAGAAGAATGACCCTGCGACCATTGTCTTTCGGAACACAACGGCATCATGTTAAGGTTACCCCGATGATCTGAGCTCATCCCACACTCTAATCTCGGTTCTGTGAAAGTTCACTGTTCTCCCGTGACCGTTTTACTTTTTCGACTGGCCATAAATGATATGTAATAATTCTGAGGACAAACAGGGAATATATTAGTAAAACACATTTTATTATTAAGTAAAAAAACTAATTTTAAAATAATACCGAAGTTTTAATGATTGAATACAGTAACACAAAATAATATTTGGAATGTATTTTTNCATTTTTAATTTCCTACAAAGCTTAGTATACGTTTTACTTAACGGTTTTTAAATCACATGTACAGACTTAAGTCATCGAACTTAAACAACAACGTGCTTTAAACTAGAACTGAACATTTAATTCTTTGTATTATTATACATCGTAATGTGCTCGCAGTCTTAACGGTATCTTCCTCCAAGAATCCTTGTTGCAGNGTAAAAAAACTAATTTTAAAATAATACCGAAGTTTTAATGATTGAATACAGTAACACAAAATAATATTTGGAATGTATTTTTAATTTCCTACAAAGCTTCGTATACGTTTTACTTAACTGTTTTTAAATCACATGTACAGACTTAAGTCATCGAACTTAAACAACAACGTGCTTTAAACTAGAACTGAACATCTAATTCTTTGTATTATTATACATCGTAATGTGCTCGCAGTCTTAACGGTATCTTCCTCCAAGAATCCTTGTTGCAGNTAATTCTTTGTATTATTATACATCGTAATGTGCTCGCAGTCTTAACGGTATCTTCCTCCAAGAATCCTTGTTGCAGTGACTTTGAAATAGATTATTTGCGCAGATAGAGACATAACTTCTAAAGAATTGAGCTCATTTAGCTTCCCAGGGATTTAAACCATTTACCTCAGCCTCAATTTTCTAGTAAGATTACTTCACGGTTCTGGAGACTTTCAAGGCTATAATTAAATGCAGCCATCGGGTTGGAAAATGTTTAGAAATTCAAACCACTTAAAAAAAAAGAAGTTTTTTTAAAGACAGGAAAACAAATAAATATAAAATTATTATTTTAGGAATTTATAATAGGAAACAATTTTGATATATTTACAACTACGCAAATATTAATATGCTTTAAAAAGGGATTACAATTGTTAAACACGTGTTTCCCTTTATAATTCTACCATTTTAAGATGTTAATAAAACACCAATACTCCATTTTAGAAAGGCTGAAGAAAATTAGTAATTCTATGTCATACAATTATTGGTACACTGTTAAAAGTGTTCCCTCATTTTATAGAAAGGTGCTGGTACAAATTTATCCAGAGGTGTCCGTAAACACTCCGTAAAATTACAGACACATTGNTCATTTTATAGAAAGGTGCTGGTACAAATTTATCCAGAGGTGTCCGTAAACACTCCGTAAAATTACAGACACATTGATTTAAAAAAAAACTTTTCGTAAATTTTACTATTCTTTCCGTGAATTCACGCAACCTCGCCGTTAAATTCCTATTTAATTTTCTGTATGTCCAATTTAAATAAAAATATATAGTTAAAAAGCATTTTATTTTCAATGTTGGGGTTCTACTGAGAAGAAAAATATATTTAAAAGAGATAAAATATTTTAAACTTGAGCAATATTTGAAAACGAGTAAAAAAGTTACAAACCCTGGACTCCAACCACTAACCTACAACAAATACGTAATGCCTTCGGTGTAACTCCGGCATTTTTAGTATTCACATAAGCAACTTTTCTAGTTTCTACTAAAGTTAGTGAATTTAAAGTGTTCTTAAATGTTACAGACTCCTGATCCCACGGTTTATTGAATTAAAGATTAGGTCTTAGCGGCGTGGATAACGTTACTACCGCAGAAACGATAATTCTCTGGTTAAAGTGAAAACGAAAGCTTCATATAGACTCGACAAAGTTCGCCACTGACTTTCCGTATTTTGTATTTACGGACTTAACTCCGCTTTTTGTTATTATTAATTACGTTTCAATATACGAACATTTACCTACAATTTTCTGTAAATATACGGAAATTTCTAACAGCATATACACACATCTATATATAAGTACTTTTTTTTCCCCCGCACTGTAAAGGCTACAAGTATATGAAAGGTTTTATACAATAATACAAAGACTCCCAAAAAGGAAAATTTCCTCTAACCGACAGGGAGGTTTCCATACTGAAATAGTTATTCATTCGGTAATTGCTACCACAGAAGGACATGGCTTGTGCGTGAATCAGTCGCACTGTTCTCAAACATCTACAATGGTCTGATGAACATGAAAGGACACGTCAAAGAGATAATACATGTATTTCGCTTGTGCACTCTGAACAAAGTATATTTATAATGGTTCCACGCCACTATCTATAATCAGATTTAAGTGCACTACCGGTTTTCAGTGACAGTTCGCTAATTATTTTGAGAGATTAGATTCACTGGCACTGTGATTTGAGGCATGTTATGTTCCAGTTCAGTCAGGGAATATTTGTACACTTACGTAAGATACAGTGACTCTTATTTCACTCGCTATCGTGACTCATCCCATTCCAGAGTGCAGTGTTAACACAGGGCAAAATACGTATGCAAGCTGCGCAATATCAAAATTTTGAGTTTCAAAAGGAAAATTATTTTTTGTCGACAGCCCTCTCAATATATAATGTCTTGGACATTCCGTTAGCCTCAAATATTTTCATTAAAGAGCAGCCTGAAATATTATTACACTTCGAGTGAATTTCATAATAAAGCACATTTGTAAATAAATACAAAATGCTGTTATAAATGCCCGAGAATGCATCGAAACTTAATACAAACTAACGCCCATTCACTGTTGGACCATATTATTGATATTGCTACTGTAAACTCGTGAGCAAATTTTGAAGGGACACTCAGAAGACGAAAAACAAACCACTTCATGGTCTAAAATTGTGGAGTGTTCAATGTATAAGCCAGGGACCAAACAAATTCGCGATACTTTTTTTTTTATGTGTCCCGACAAATTTTAACGCTGCTGTCAGGAGAAATCGCTGATGTACAGAGTTGAACGAAATTTGTTTCGAGAGGACGGGAAAAATCCATAGAAAGGGGGGTTGCTGGGAGGGGGGAGGAAATTGATTCCCCACCTTATGGGGTGTTACAGAAGGGACAGAGGGGTATCTGAAGGGGTGACGCTGGAAGGGAAAGGCGAGGGGGTGGGGGAGGGGTTGTTTGACGCTTTGACGCGTGACGCTGTCTGCCGTGAGAGGTCCTTCAATTCCCTCCGGATGGGCGTGATGTCAGAGGGTGCGCGCTTCCATCACCCCGGGGTGCTTGAATAAATTAAACAGCTTGTCGTCGACTACCAAGGCAGACAGGGAGGATGGGGGGAGGAGTGAAGGAGGGTGGCAAGATTCGCAATCACCCCCCACCCACGCGACACCCCGAAAATGTTGTCGCTGCCGGCAGATTAGTTGTATTAAGGGGGTGCGTTCGAGGGGAAAACCCTCCGGCGTCGATGGTGGTAGGGGGTGGTTCCCTTCAGAACCTGAGTTTGAGATTACCCCCAGAGCGGAAAGCGCCCTGGGCGGGATGACGGGCTGGAATGGTGTCTCCTCGGGCTTATCAGGGGCGAGTGCAGCATCAAGGGAAGCGAGGGAGGGGAGAAAAAAAATAAAAAGTCCCTCCGCGCGCGAGAGCGATTTATATCGTGGGCTGAGCGAATCGATAACCATCCGCGCCACGGTGTCGGAGTCGAGGGCCGGCTCGCCGGAAATATAAATTGGCGAATTACAAGTTGGACGTCACTATACAAGGGGTCAGGCTCCGACGGCCCTCCACGATGTGGCCAGGCTCGAGACGCGCGAGGTTTACACACGTGTTGATATTAATTAAACGACGGCACTTAGGCGCTCGCGAAGGGCAAACGTCCCTAACATAACTTTTCTTGGCGATCGTCCCATTCGTACATGCTTTCAAAACAGACACACTGTAAACTGCTTTTCTTTACCATTCGCAATATTCTTGGTCACAACCTACAAAAACCCATAACTTTGCTGTTACCACAGACAATAGTGTTAATTTTACGTCTGATGAAAACAACGTCGGCTTCATTAACGCATGTATGTTGTGTTGTAGAGAAAAACTTAGGCCTACAATGTGTAAATTTCAGTATAATTGATATGTTTTACTTCTGAAAATATAAATATATGGCTTCTTTCCACTTATTTTATTTTAAATGTTTACTTAAGTGCTCCGAACAGTGCCTATTGCGATAATATTTTTACATTTACAATATTTCACTTGCATAAATTACAGAAACTAACAGTACATAATTGAATAAAATCGAGGCTCTCTAAAATGTATTGTATTATCCCTCTTAATTAAGTAAATGAATGGAATATGCGTGAATAAAGCCAGTAAATGACAAAATAAATCCAACATACTCATTAGAATTTCCAAGTTCTTATAAAGTAAACATACTATATCAATATTATTAAAATTAATATGTAACGAAAAATTACAGCTTTTATATCAACAAAAGACAATGACATATATAGAAAAAGGTAGCTTAGCGTTTTAGTAGCAAATAACATTTCAGTATCATGGATTTACAGTAGAAGTAAATGTTGAGAATGTAGCATTTTAATGAAACGCATATTTATAAGCAGTATCATAACGTTTCGTCAGTTTTGCCAGCAGACTGAGCCACTTACACTTTGCGTAAGTACCTTAAAACCAAATTTTATGAATAAAAAACTGCATTATTGTTAAACATAAAATATTTATAAATCTATTTCGGATAATACCTGACGATTTTCTGTGAACATGCATAGGCCCAAATAAGCAATCACACTAATATAACTCATTCAATACAATTATGTATCATTAATTTTATCAGTATTGTCTCATAACGTATTGTTAAGATATATTTTTATTTAAAAATAACGGTAATGGTGAACTCTCTAAATCCAAATCAGTACGAATTTCACTGTTTACGTCAGCTACCAGCACCTGACCTGTTCATAAGTCGCTTCAGTTAATTAAACTGACGAATTATTTTAAAATACCAGTTTTCCTTTACTTGTTGATTCAGTATTTTTTTTTTCACTGATTTCATAAATCATTTAATTTGCTGATTTTCACTGATTAGTTTTTTGATTGATGAATCACTTAAACCACGTGTATGAAATGAAATAACCCTACATTAACTAATAAAAACCTTAACATACATACATATTATTTAAACAGTCAGTTTAATCTATTATAATACCATTTTACTAGGCAACATGGTCATTCAGTCTTTCATTTCGTATTCACGTAATAATCATAGCTCTTGATTCGAAAGTTTAAAATACATTAAACGTGGTAAAGTGAATGCAATCATGCATACTATTTGCTTAACCAATCTTAATTATACCAATGAAATAAAAAACTAAAAAAATGTCAAAATTTATAGCTATATAATTTTGATGGCTGCAATACATATATTTTCCCTTTTACAGTAAACTGTGGCTTGGCAGCTCAGTAGTGTAATTATCTTTGTGCTGGGACATGATTCATTAGTAGGAGCCAGGATAATTCCGCAGTCTTCGATGACGTCACCTGCTCTGTAATTCCGGTCTGCAAGCGGCCATTTTGTGACCATAATATTAAACTTTATGCCATCTTGTTTCTAAAATTATCCGCTCCATGCTCTTTCATTCCATCAGGCTATTTCATGCTCTGTAATCTCATTTTGCCTATCTCTCGACCACTTTTCTCTCTTTCACCTTCTTCGTACACCGTCTTGTATGTCGCCTGCTGTAGTTCTCTCCTCACATTCTAGGAGCGCTGGTGTCGACCATGTTGTTTATTGAGCTAGAATGTGCCACCGCCATCCGTCATGTTGTTTCCACTTGTCCTTCGTTCATCTAATTCCTACTAGAGGCGTTGGTAACACTTTCATTTGGCCACCATGTAAATTCTGAAGTTGGCTGTTATTTAATTTTCACAGAACTCAAAATATTGTCTGGAGGACTGCGATATCTAAGTGTCATACCGTGAATAACCATCATAATGGACGCCTTAAACCACTCGGCTATCGGTTAATGTGAAAAATTAATGTTTTAAATGTAGGTTATGTACTCAAAAACCCCTTCCTCCTCACAGCTAACAGTTATTATAAAAAATCGCAAAAATCAAAGACAAAAAATATAAAAAAAATTGAAGAACATATAATGTTGACCCGATACTCACCACTCCACCATAACATAACCCTCGTCCTCTGGCCATTACAAAATCAAGAAAATTAAAATAAATCTAAAAAACGAGGAACATTCAACATGAGACCACCTTCCATTGCTCACTCCTCCAGACCCCTCCATCCTCCCACCACACGAAACTCTCCATCACTAAAGGTGTCGACCGCCACCCTTCTCCCTTCCCAATTATCACTGCACAGCACCTTTTCCCACACTGCTCGCAGGTGACTTGCCGGACTTATCAAAAATAATCTAAATGATCAGATATCTAAAAATTACTACATCTATAAGTTATAAAGTAAGTTTATTTAAATATATCATATTTGATATTTGAAAAATGGCTATATACAATATGATTCTAAAATCATGGGACAAACATTGCGGGGTGGTAGAGATCACTAAAACAAACAATTATTGTATAGGAATATACGGGCGGAAGTGACACGTAGAGGCACAAACACAAAAAAAACATAACACATTAACGGAAGCATATTTACAAGTAATCGTCGTATGAATTGCTCACTAAGGCATGTTTTTATGTTAAAACAGTTGCTGGAAATGCATCCATTAACAGTCACGCATGCTTGGCGACCTCTGCATATGGCATGATTGGCTGATAATGGTGGCGTGCGTGAAATACCCGGCGTATTTGAATCTGTTCGCCAATCACTCCACCAACGCTACCAAGCTTGCATTACTGTGGGTGGTAGCAATTTTGAGCAATTATTATAAATATTGCTGTACAAAGGCATTTAGCGGCGATGTTGTAAATTAACAATGTGTTGCATTTAATGTGTTAATTTTGTGTTTGTGCCTCAACGCTTCACTCCCGCCCATATAGTCCTATACAATAATTGTTTGTTTAAGTTAGCTCTACCACCCCTCAATGTTTGTCCCACGATTTTAGAATCATCCTGTATATAAACATGTATGTTAATTTATCGANAGCTCTACCACCCCTCAATGTTTGTCCCACGATTTTAGAATCATCCTGTATATAAACATGTATGTTAATTTATCGAAAATGTGATTTTAATGCAAAATCTGAATATAACATTTAAAATATGTAAATTTCACACTTACTCATGACAGCTGGTAAAATATAAAAAGATAATATTCCAATGGAGATAAAGGTATATTATATAGCAGACCACATTTTTACGTAATTCGGCTCGTAGGCAAGCGAATATGTACAAGCATATAGGAAGACAAATATAATTTGCGAACTCTTAGGAGGCAGGCTTGTGAAATTCAGTTTGCAATTATTATTTCTAGCTACAGGAATATACATAGAGGTGACAAAAGTCATGGGATAGCACTATGCTAATATACAGATGGCAGTAGTATCGCGTACAAAATGTATAAATGGGCTGTGCATTGGTTGGGCTTTCATTTGTAGTCAAGTGATTCATGTGTAAAGGTTTCTGACGTGATTATGGCCGCACGACGGGAATTAACAGACTTTGAACGCGGAATGGTAGTTCGAGCTAGACGCATGGGACATTCCATTTTGGCAATGGTTAGGGAATTCAATATTCCAAGATCCACAGTGTCAAGAGTGTGCCGAGAATACCTAATTTCAGGCATAACCNATGGTTAGGGAATTCAATATTCCAAGATCCACAGTGTCAAGAGTGTGCCGAGAATACCTAATTTCAGGCATAACCCCCCACCGTGGACAACGCAGTGGCCGACCGCCTGCACTTAATGTCCGAGACCAACGATGTGTGTGCAGAATGGTCAGTGTTAACAGACAAGCAACACTGCATGTAATAACCACAGAAATCAATGTGGGACGTACGACGGACGTGTCCGTTTGGATAGAGCGGCGAACTTTGGCTGTACTGGGCTATGCCAGCAGAAGACCGACTCGAGTGCCTTTACTAACAGCACGACATCGCCTGCAGCGCTTCTCCTGGGCTCGTTACCATATCGGTTGAACCCTAGACGACTGGAAAACCGTGGCTTGGTCAGATGAGTCCCGATTTCAGTTGGTAAGAGCTGATGGTAGGGTTCGAGTGTGGCGCAGACCCCACGAATCCATGGACCCAAGTTGTCAACAAGGAACTGTGCAAGCTGGTGGTGGCTCCATAATGGTGTGGGCTGTTTTTACATTGAATGGACCGGGTCCTCTGGTCCAACTGAACCGATAATTTACTCGAAAGGGTTATGTTCAGCTACTTGGAGACCACTTTCAGCCATTCATGGACTTAATGTACCCAAACCACGATGGAATTTTTGTGGATGACAAAGCGCCATGTCACCGGACCACAACTGTTCGCGAGTGGTTTGAAGAACATTCTGGACAATTCCAGGGAATGATTTGGCCACCAAGATCACCCGACATGAATGCCATCAAACATTTATGGGACATAATCGAGAAGTCAGTTCATGCACAAACTCCTGCACCGGCAACACTTTTGCAATTATGGACGTCTATAGAGGCAGCATGGCTCAATATTTCTGCCGAGGACTTCCAATGACTTGTTGAGTCCATGCCCCGTCAAGTTGCTGCACTTCGTCGGGCAAAAGGAGGTCCGACACGTTATGAGGAGGTATCCCATGTCTTTTTTCGCCTCAGTGTATGACAAAGACATTTATATCCATGGCATTTAGCTAATATTATTTTTAAAAACACCTGCAAAAGTATATTTTTAAACTAAATCATTAAAGTAAATCTGTAGATGATAGTGATTCTGTGGGGGAAGTAGATGCAGCTAGTGATGTGGGCATCTCGGCAGAAGAAGTTGATAGCATTTGTAAAACAGGAAGCATCTCATTCGAAGAATAAATCGATGCCGAGATACCATCGGTGTGTAATATCCACATCACTTTAACGTAACTGTTGTCGAACTAAGCCTCTAAGCTTACCCAAAAAAATCCTATAATATACATGTATGCNCACATCACTTTAACGTAACTGTTGTCGAACTAAGCCTCTAAGCTTACCCAAAAAAATCCTATAATATACATGTATGCAAGTCCTATGATGCCATGCTGCATTAAACCAATAATATTACACCAACATGACATTGTTTGGANGATAGCATTTGTAAAACAGGAAGCATCTCATTCGAAGAATAAATCGATGCCGAGATACCATCGGTGTGTAATATCTACATCACTTTAACGTAACTGTTGTCGAACTAAGCCTCTAAGCTTACCCAAAAAAATCCTATCATATACATGTATGCAAGTCCTATGATGCCATGCTGCATTAAACCAATAATATTACACCAACATGACATTGTTTGGANATATACATGTATGCAAGTCCTATGATGCCATGCTGCATTAAACCAATAATATTACACCAACATGACATTGTTTGGACACCGACCACCCAATAACCGAGTATCTACGAGATTGCAGCTGGACAATCGCATGCAGGAATTCAGACATCACATGCACGAGTCAGACTACAGGAATCAGTATTTCCATCTATTTTTTCATTAATCTCGTAATATTTCCATCAATATTTCACAATCTTTCTNGACTACAGGAATCAGTATTTCCATCTATTTTTTCATTAATCTCGTAATATTTCCATCAATATTTCACAATCTTTCGTACTCTTTGCATTAATCTTTCGCAGACTTTCCATAAATCAGCACCGCAATGAACTCACCAATCGTTCCACAATCTTTTTATAAATTAATACTACAATGAGCTCCACAATCGTGCCAAACAATTGATCCACAGTCTCCGCAATCGTTCCACAATCGCATCAAAAATTGATCCACATTCTCCACAATCTCTCCACAATCGCCCCACAAGCTCCACAATCAGGGGTAACTTAGAGGTAATTTGCAGAGCAGAAGAGATCTTTATGGGTTATTTGTTTGAGCAGGATGGGTCAATTAAAGTTCAGTTGCTTAGCAAAAGGAGTCGTTTAGGGGTCGTTTGCGCAGCAGGAGGGGTCAATTAAGGGTCATTTGCAGAGCTGCTGGAGGGGTCAATTAGGGCTAATTTTCAGAGCAGGATGGGTCATTTAGGGGCCATCTTCAGGGGTCATTTGCAGAGCAAGAGTGGTCACTTATGGGTCATTTGCAGAGCAAGAGTGGTCACTTATGGGTCATTTGCAGAGCAAGAGTGGTCACTTGCGTGTCATTTGTGNGGGTCATTTGCAGAGCAAGAGTGGTCACTTATGGGTCATTTGCAGAGCAAGAGTGGTCACTTGCGTGTCATTTGTGGAGAATGAGGGGTTATATATGGGTCATTTTTGGAGCAGAATGGGTATTTTAGGGGTCATTTAGAAGCAGTAGTAGTCATTTAGATGTCATTTTCAGAACCATATGTGTCATTTAAGAGAAGANTATTTTAGGGGTCATTTAGAAGCAGTAGTAGTCATTTAGATGTCATTTTCAGAACCATATGTGTCATTTAAGAGATGAAGGGGTTATTAAGCGGTTATTTGCGGAGCAGGATAGGTCATTTAGGGATCAATAGTAGAGCAGGAAGAGTCATTCAGGGGTCATTAGAGGTCATTTACTGGTCAAGAGGGTAATTTAAGAGTCAGTAGTGGTTACTTAGGGGCATTTATTTTGAAGGGTCGTTCTGGCATTAGTCAGTTGTCTCCTTTAAGTGTGTACATGAGTTCAAGCTGAGCGAAGAACTTATCTAGAAGAAACTGTTGAAGATTTAACTGCATGGTAATGCGACTAAGGAACTAGATCAAATGTCTGGCTGAATGGAGTAACAAATGTTCTAAATCTAAAATCTCACTGATGAAATGCGATAGAGCAATAGCTAGGCCAAGTAGGCCACATGTTGCCAGTGTGGAAAGGCTTTCGGTTTTTTTTTTTCATGAAGATGAAGCATGTCAATGATTGTATGAAGTCCACTGTAGAGAATATATCTATGAATATACCTACTCCCACTGCTTGAAAATAACATGGAAAACTGTTTTGATACTGTGGAAAGGTATTTTCGCACAAACACATCGCACGAGAGCTATAAATTTATGAATGTTTAATCAATCCCAACCACATTAATAATTTATTCTTACAGAGAGGGTCGTTGTTTTATCACAACGACACTGACTGCAAACATCTTAGGTCATGCAAAGACAAACTACTGGCATCCTCGATCACATGGTGTTCGTTCTGCA
Source organism: Clitarchus hookeri (assembly GCA_002778355.1). Classification (NCBI taxonomy): domain Eukaryota; kingdom Metazoa; phylum Arthropoda; class Insecta; order Phasmatodea; family Phasmatidae; genus Clitarchus; species Clitarchus hookeri. Next base: position 46,664 of record NQII01006568.1, read on the forward strand.
ACAGAGAGTTCATACGGCTTATCGGAGTGGTGCTGAAGGGTAATTTCGATCCTATAGCTCCTTCTATTTAAATCGGCTGCAACCAGTATGAACGACGAGCCTGTGAACTGTTCACCATGAGCAACGTCTGTTTCCACAAAGACTACTTCATTCCTGGTTCCTGCTGCTTCCGACATGACGTCAGCCGAACCATCTGGGTCCACTAGTGTATCATTTACAGTTCTTTCCGTGACATATTGGTGTCGCTTTTACTGCAAGGACATTTACTTAAAGCTTACTTCACGACGACACGAAGTTTATAAGTGCTAGAACAGTTGGTTTCATTTTTAACGAAGGGCTGAGATTTGCATTAGGACGCACACTTTAGATTGACTAACGGGAAAGTGCTTTAGTGCTTTTGTAGTCATTTATTTTGATAAAACTTAAAAACANTTTCCGTGACATATTGGTGTCGCTTTTACTGCAAGGACATTTACTTAAAGCTTACTTCACGACGACACGAAGTTTAGAAGTGCTAGAACAGTTGGTTTCATTTTTAACGAAGGGCTGAGATTTGCATTAGGACGCACACTTTAGATTGACTAACGGGAAAGTGCTTTAGTGCTTTTGTAGTCATTTATTTTGATAAAACTTAAAAACAAAAATGTAAAATTTTTTTGTTATTTAACCTATATCGTAACATTTTTTTGTAAACTGATTTAGTTAAATAAAAGTTTTAATGTAAGGAGTTTAAGAAAAAAGAAATAAGCTAATCATTATTGTTATAAAGTGCCTAAAAATGCCTTTCTGTAGATAGAAATGATACTTGCAAACTGAATTTCTCGAGCATGCCTCATAAGAGTTCGCAAATAATATTCGTCTACCTTTGTGCTTTTGCATATTCGCTTGCTTACGAGCTAACTTACGAAATAATGTGGTATACTACATAATTATCTAAAAATAATGTATAAAAACTTTTAATGTGGGCTAAGGCACATATGATTCAGACCCCGGCTGAAAATAACGAAATAATTTTAATACAACATTTTCCTTTATCATTTTTAAAAAGGAAAACACAATGAATTTAAACTGAAAACTGTCTTCCAATAAATGCTGCTAAGAGTAATTAATGCAGTAACTGATAATAAATATAAAATAATATAATAAAATGTTTAATACACACAAATTTCGGTGCTTACACGAGGGAAGGAAGCCTCTTCGGTCTGTGGTTATTATAGTATATTTAAACATCCTTTCTCATCGTTGCTGAAGTAGCTTAAGGAAGCCCTGCCCCCATAGCTCAGGGATAGGGTGGCCGACTTAAATTCAGTGGGTTAGGAGTTTGCACCCCGGCTCCTCCGCAGCAGATTTTTAGCTCGTGTGTCACGCACATGTGAACTGTGAATTTGTCATCATGTCGGTCTTTCACGAGATCGTCAAACGTCAAAGCACACATTTCCAAACATCACAAACGCTCTGTCCTACGGCAAGTGTATCTTTCAATATGTCAATAACGTAAACATTAAAACAAAGTGGTTAGAGCACCCGACTCCTGATCGAGAGGTTGTGGATTTGAATCACCTCATCTCCACGAATTTTTTTTTCTTTTTTAAATGTTACCGGCTGTCATGAGAAAGTACGAAATTTGCATCATATTAATTTCATAATCAGATTTTCAATAAAAAAATATTTTTAATACATAGATATAAGTTTTTAAAGATTTCAGCATTTTCAAACAGCATATAATATAAATTTAAACAAAATAATTTAAATTATTTATGAATGTACCAACTCCTAGATGTCTGATCGTTTTATGATTATTTTTGACAAGCCCGACCAGCCAAATGCCTCACGAGAGCAGAGTGGGAAATGGTGCTGGGCATCAGGAAGACGGACAGTGAAGGTATTCCGATTGACGCTTTTCGTGAAGGTTAGTTAGAAGCCAATGGGGGAGGGGGTGGGCATGGAGGCGTGAGTAATGGAAAGGGGTCTAATGTTATGTTCTTCGATTTTTTGAATTTTTTTCCTTTCAATTTTATGCGATTTTTTGTGATAATTGCTAGCGGTGAGGTGGGAGGGTAATTCCAATGCATATACCACATTTAAAGCCTTACTTCCCTACATGCACAGATAGCCGACTTGTCTAAGGCGTCCACAATGCTGGCGACTCAAGGTCCGACAGTCTCGAGGTATCTGTCAGACTCAAGGTCCGACAGATGCCATACTCCTCCAGACGATATTTTGAGCTCTGCGAAAATTAAATAGCAGTGTACCCTAGCGGGAAACTCCAGGCCCACCATGGCGGCCGAACGAGAGCGTCAGCAGAGCCCCTAGTAAGTGGTAGTTGTACGTAGGATAAGTGGAAACAAGATAGTGGACGACGGTGGCACATTCTAGCAGCAATAGAAAACATGGCCGACACCAGCGCCCCTAGCAGGTGATGAGATAACTACAACAGCTGACATCCAATACGGCGGACGAAGAAGGTGCAAGAGAGAAAAGAGGTGGGAGAGAGAGGCCAGATGGAATGACAGAGCATGAAAAAAAGATACAATGCCATATAATGAGAAAAAATTGGAATGACCGAGCGTGAAGTAGCTAGATGTAATGACAAAGCATGAGGTATCTAGAAAGAATGATAGATTATGAAGAGGAAAATTCTTGAAACAAGATGGCGGAAAGTTTAAAGTCAAGGTCAGAAAATGGCAGCCAGCCGACCGGAATGACAGAGCAAGAGGTGACGCCATCCAAGATGGCAAACAGCTCCTGGCTCCTACTCATGAATCATTTCCCAGAATGAAGATATCTATATTACTGGTTTTTAACCCTATACAGGTCATAATTTCCTTTCTTTGGTATTATAGCGTTTAATTGCACAATATAAAGGGTACCTATAGGAAATATGTTTATTTCTCATATTTGTTTAGATCAATTAAAAAAAACATATTTTATAGTGCCACTTGCAATTAGCTCTCCCTTTTTCTATCAGCAAAATGTTTTACTGACTCTAATTGGAGTCATTCTTACTGATTCTAAAAGCTGATTATCACTGCCTGCGAATCAGTGGTTTTCCACTGATTTGAATTTAGAGTGTACATAATCACCGATCGCTATTCAAGTTTTCTCAAAATAAACGAGAGAAAAGCTCACACATTTGGCAGATAAACTGATGAAGCTTATACATATTACTGAAAAGTTGGTAGGCGTAGGAAATAACATAAACCTTATGCAAAAAAAATAGTCTCAGAATTTGCTGGAAGTGTTGTATATTTTCACTGGTTCCTGCCGGGTGGCCGAAAGGCCTAGTTTGACGTCTCTCATCGTTGTGACTTTTTCACCTTTGACTTAAAATAAATAAAGTAGAAAAACTTGTCTCGTCACACTTAACGCACCCTCCCAGCGTTTCAAACGAACTCTCCCTTCCCCCTCCAACCGGCATTTCAGACTAATCATGTCCATGCGCTGGCGAGGTCACAACGCATCCGGCGACTCCACCACTCGCCGCGGGATTTGAAACAAACACCGCGTGATTGCGACGGTAAATACCTCGAGTGCATGGAGTACTTCGCGTTCTGCTAGTAATCACCGCTGTATAGCGATGTGGCAGTTGGCACATACAGTGTGATCAGGTCAAGCCAAACTAAGGCGACCAAACCTCGTCCTATCTCCTCCTCCCTCCCTGAAGGCCGCACCCACCGTCTGGTTCGCTTGGGGCATCACTTCTTAGGCTTCATGCACACAGTGCTTAATAGGAGATCCCTAAAACTACGAAAAGGTTTTACCAATTAATTATACGTGTATCATTATAACACAACGGATATCTCAAATGCAAATCTTACTTTATTTCCGTACGTGTGCAGAAACAATTTTATAAATTCGTGTGTTAGTATCACAACGTCCGTAGATCATTCCAAGTTCCCTGATTGGGGTTTTTATTTTTTTTACTGGTTGTTAAAAATATTTATATGTCCATGAAGTAATTTAATCGTTTAAAGCATGAACAATTTGGTTCAATACTATCAACAATACTGTCTCATTTATAAGTCTGAACATATATCATGCATATATTTATGATTAAAAGACCTACCTGCTCAACTACAAGATGTGATTGAAAGGGGCAATGTGGAAATATGCGGGAATATCTATGACTATTCAATGAAGCTGGTAAAGCTTCAAACAGTGAAGAAATACCAGTGATGCATGCACTCACCTACACTTAAAATGAGGAAGGCAGAGATCTCTACAAACAATTTCACTGAGAAGTCTTTATGAAAGGAGATTTCAAGAACCAAGATAGCTGATACGACATCAAATGAGGGTTCACAAATTCTTGCCTGTCCTATTAACATGTTTATATTCGGCCCTTTTTAGTATTGTATCTTCAGGAGTTTTAAATACGGCAGGTACCACTGACCATGTAAACTTAATGCAAACACATGATTAATCTTGCGTCGAAAATAATTTCAATAAGGCTTAAATATTTGTTAGTTTGAACTAGATTTCTGGTTCGGCTTAAATGACTACTTGCGACTTATTCATGGTATGCGTAAATTTAGTAAGTTAGTCTTAATTAAGTAAATACATAGGCAATTTATAATCTCTTCCTCTATATGACACGTTGCTTAGCTCCGTTCTCGAAGAGATTATCTGCGAAAATTGCAGAAGTAATCTAGCGTCTCGGGGAAGCAAGAACACGATCGTGCAAGATCTCTTCTTTACTTGATGTACTCGGAGTCTTCTCTGATATGCCCAGGTGTCTAGGGGGTCATTTAAGTAAGGTGTACCACCCAACACAAGTGCAAACAATACTCGAGTATTATCTACATACATCGTAAAAAAAAATTTCCGGTAATCTCCTAAACTATAGTGGAAGTTTTTAACATACACATTGTATAGAAATAATACCACATGTCAGACTGCAAACATAGAAATGGTGAGCGTCGTTACTATACAAGTTACTTTACTTCCCTACGCATTTGACTGTTTCGTGAGCGAATGTAGGAGCGCTTCCATGGATGTATGTGAAGATAGCATCCGCACTTTCTTACCGTTCGTATAAATTGATATGGTAGTTTTTTCTGATAAGGCTCTATTCTTGCGCTTGAAAGAGCCACGCGTTTTCTTTGCCTAATTAAATGCCTACCAGGGAAAGTGACATCAACCTCTGGTCCTCTCGAAAGCATGATGGCCGAAGAAATCGAACAGACCCTAACTTATGAGTCCGTATGTCGGAATTAGAGGGATTAGTTAAACCGTAAAATATTTTAATATAAAAAGAAAACTATAAAATTAAATAAAATATATGAAGAAAGAATAATATGTAACTTTAAATAAAACAATTGTGATAAATTAAATGTCAAAATAAACTAAGAAAATTAATTATTCATATAAATTAAATCACAAGAATAATCGTAATCACAAAGTGGGTGGATAAAATTAATAAGTATGCACTTATATATGGTGAAACATGTATATGTGTACATATATATAAAGAGAGAGAGAAAAGGGTGGTGGGTGGGGCAGATTTCAGATATTCGAGTGGCTAGCAAGGGCCAAGGAAATGAGATGGGATGGGGATGGGGTAGCGAAGTGATATAAGGTAGGGCGAAACAGGAATATTCCGATAAACCCACAGGCCAACACCAATGCTCGTCCCTTGTCTCACATGATAAAATAAAAATCCCCTCCCCCAAGGACCCAATGGAATTAAACTTGGATTATCTCTATGGGAATTCAGTGGTCTAGCCACCTCACACTTATACGGACATAAGTCGCCCGTCCATAGGGAACGTGAATTTAATTTCAAACTTATCACTATTCACGATTTAAAAATTTAAAATACTGCATCCTTTAACCCTGGATTACATACTTCCAGTATATAACCCAAAACGGGCCAAAAGAGGTTGCCAGTGATTAGCAGACAGCTCTTGTAAGCATGTAAACAGGTCTGACAAGTAGGTGACCAAGGACAATCCGGAGATTGTGCGTCAGCAGCTGGGAGGATCGGGACTTGGAAGAAACTTGTTTCTGCTGGCACACTGACCCTCCTACACCATGCGCTCTCATTGTACACTACTCCCAATGTCCCACCCAGAACAATTCCTAGAACCACACAAACACATAGGGTCCAGTGTTAAGGCTCGTACATTCTGCCCACACCATGCGCCCTCGTCCCCCACCACTCTCACTGACCTACCCGGGACAGTAACTAGAACCTAGCAAACACACAGGGTCCAGCTACTGACACGTTCATGCTGACCACGCCATGTGCCATCATCACCCACCACTCTCACTGACCAACCCGGGACAGTAAATGGAATCTTGCAAACAAACAGGGTCCAGTAACTGGCCCGTACATCCTGCCCACACTATGTGCCCTCATCTCCCACCACTCTCACTGACCCACCTGGAACAGTAACTGGAAACTCGCAAACACACAAGGTCCAATTACTGACCCGTACATGCTGCCCACACCATGCGCCATCATCACCCACCACTTTCACTGACCCACCTACGACAGTTACTAGAACCTTGCAAACACACAGGGTCTAGTTACTGACCTGAACATATTGCTCACAGCATGTACCATCATCGCCCACCACTCTTAATGACCCACCTGTGACAGTTATTAGAACCTCGCGAACACACGAGGTCCAGTTACTGACCTGTACATGTTGCCCACACCATGTTACACCATCGCCCACCACTCTCACTGACATACTTCGGAGAGTAACTATAAACTCGCAAATACACAGGGTCCAGTTATTGAGCCGTACATGCTGCCCACACCATGCGCCATTATTCTTCGCCACTCTCACTGACCTACCCGGGACAGTTACTAAAACCTCGCGAACACAGGTTCCAGTTACTGACCCATGCATTCTGCCCACACCATGCACCGTCATCGCCCACCACTGTCAAGAACCCCTCCGGGACAGTTACTAGAGCTTCGCAAACACACAGGGTCTAGTTACTGGGACATAACACGACTCGCGAACTGACCTGTTACTTGAAAAGATATAAACGCAAAATGAGAGATTTTGGAAACGTCAGTTGCTTACCAACTTGGAAGGAGCGCACAAGCTTACTGGGTAGGTCGGCTACTAGATCTGCCTTAACGCTCGGTAAACCATGTTAAACGTGGTTAGAACAGTGCCCGATGATTCTTTGTTTCTTTTTTTCTTGAGGGTGTGAAACTTATAAGCATATTTGAATCGTCTTATTTATTTGTGTTTTAATAACCTCGATCTGAGTGCGAGGGTCTCAGCGACGATGTGGGAGGGGATTAAAAGCACACAACTGCGCCAGTCTTGGGGTTTGTCTGGTCAACTGTTTTGTCAACTGGAAATGCCTCTGCTGATTGTGTGTAACTGAGAGTCCTTTGTTATCGGGCCCCTCACGCAGAGGGAGTACCGGCACTATTGTGAGGATATCGCTGACTTGGGAGCCGAACGGCTACCTGCGCGTGAGATAGCTTGATTCGCGTGAGTAGGTTAAATTATTATAAATACTTTGCACAAGAAAAATAAAAAAATTTACATACAAGATTATATTTCTTGTAACGTAACGTAATTAATAGAGTCTATTGTGAACCTAGCTTTATGTGTAAGGGAGTTGCAATTGAGACACAGTAAAGCTTATCACTTAAAATGTGGCAGTCAGTACTGTCCATTGCTCAGATCAGTTTGCGTGTTTGTTGAGGTGTAGACTAACATGACGGTGGAACAAAAATATTGTTTCCCGCAGTGGTTGGATGCATAGGCAACTCATTTATAATGTCTTGATTGCCAGTAAATATGCGCCGACTACAAATTGTTCAAGAGAATCTGTGCAACAAATTAGCAGTCTGATTTGCTTCTGTGGGAATTCTCAATTTGGATTAGTCGAGAATATCGCCTTGAAGAAACATTATAAATTATAATCGTTATTTCGAACCCTTCAGCACAGTCACTACTGCTCTACGTCAGTTCTCACAAGCTGGATTTTTGTAATGTATTGTGTAAATATTTGCATTAAACTTAACTCATGACTTTTCACCAACAGAATAACTATTTAGACGATTAAATTTGTACTGCAGCGTGCAAAAACAAGAATACTGATCGCCAGTGCAATGTTGTGCATATAAAGGCGGTTGGTCATTTTAAATACCTTGAAGTATGGTTTTCATTGCTCCCTAGTGTATGTCATTGAAGTGTGACGTATAGCTCTTGGGATGTGGCCACCTGAAACATTTCTCCAACTCAACCCCATCCTATGGTGTGGCCTCATTTCTGTTCACATTTCGTTTACATGTATCTATGCTTTTTAGGTTTTATTGCTGCATTACATAGTCTGATCAACACTCACAAGCAACAATTTATAGAATCAGCACATTTTAGACCAAATGACGGGTGTTGATAAGTCAGCAGTTTGCCAGCGTTTGTATAGTTTTTCTAATTTCGCACTCCCTCCTTTACAGCAGATCTTTGAGCGCGCTTTATAATGCTGTAGAATGCCTGATTCGCATTGAGGAGTTCAATTGTTCGAGTCAATCCAACTGTACTTGGATTTTATTTTCGAAATAGCCTTCCATGTCTAGTATTGTACATCTTCAGAACGTTTCATCCCAATTCGTTTTGGTTATAAAGTAAAATAAAAATGTTAAGTTTATTATTGCAAATTGAAGAAAAATGTTGTCACATATGGCTTTCCTTGCAGCTCACGTTTCTGGCAAAATTACTTGAGAATGAGTGAAGTACACTTTTCTGTGTATGGTGTGAATGCTCTCAAAATGAGATCTCCGTAGACAAAGCATCATTATAGACGGTCAAATTTAGCCGGGTTCATTTACCTGCAGGTTATGTACCAATGGCATGTCCTTATTTCCGAGCCTCAGAGAGTTTTTGGTTGTACACTGAAGACACCCCAGACCAAATTGGACGGAATTCGACACTCTATTTCCTCCAGTATATATCTGGGAATATGTGATCCAATTGCAAAATCAACAAATAACTACGCGTTTTTTTTTTGTCTTTACCTAGGCTTCAAATGATTTCGCGAAATTGTCAGATTACTTGTTATATTATTTTCCAACATATATTACCAAGTGGCTACGTTTGTGAACCTCATAGCAGATACAGGCGTTTTTCCCGAAAAGATTCCCGGACCAATTGTACTCCGAAGCATTTTTGTGCATATTGAATTTCATGTTTGGATGATTTCAAATGTCACGTGCTTCACGTTTCTGCCCACGAATCATGGACATTCATTATCGGAGTACTTAATTTTGATTGGCCCAGTCGAATATGGACATGTCTTCTCACGTAGACACGCAGCCAGTAACCAAAGGAAGTGGATGTCGTGGATGTAGGATATTGAAGTCTAGCATGGCCATAAATATTTTCGTGAAATACACCTGTCCCTACTCATAGCCTATCCATAATGTGGGACTGAGACACATTTGTTATTATTATGCATATTTATATTAACTTTTCAAAAATTAAATTATTCTTATTTTACTGTTATAATTTAACTAGTCTCAAAATATTTTGCCAAATGAAAAATATTTTAGTATTGTTAAAATACGAATTACTTTTTAAAACAGATCTCGGAAACCGGGTGGAAGGTCCGAACTGTTGGCGATTATTTACACACTCGCACTCAACACAGAGTACTTAAGAATACGGACGTGAAACAGCCTCATTTAGAGAAAACTCTAGCTGCACACGCCAGCAAAATGGCGTCACTGGACAGCAACGTGTCGGAACGCCGTACGCCAATCAGTGCGCGGTAACCTACTTGCCAGCCGGCAGCCCCGCCAATGAGAAATTCTTCGCAACACAAAAAAGCCAATCTGACTAAAGGCCAGTCCTAAAACCCCGCTCGACTAATTGGAGAATGGGGTTGCCTGCATCAAAAAAGCCGCCACACTGTAAAAATTCTTTGTAATATGTTCTGAGAAATTATTTGTTATTTTACAAACATTTGTCACAGAATAAAAATGTCTCTTGTAAAATTGCTCTAATGTAAAATTACAATAGCTGTTTTTGTGATAAGCCTCTAGAAATTTTTGTATTACACTTAAAAATATCTACAAGCTCACATAAACTGGTGGGCTGTTAACAACATTAAACCGTATATGTTGTTTGTGCGCATAAACTAGGAGTGGTTTAAAGCGCAGTTGCGTGTAAAAAGATACATAATGGAAGCATTAAAACCTTGAATCACTTAAAACAACTAAAAAACTACTAATTAAACAATGAAGACAACTTTAAGTTTATCTTGCGTAGTCAGAGGCTTAAAGTAAATATTGTAAAAATAATCCTGTAGATCGTGAGTGAAGTTGGTTAAAGGTGCAAAGAATTAACGAAAGGAACGTGGGATCGAATACTTGTGGCGACAGAGTGCAGCTAGTATTCTATTTCGTGATTTATTTTGTATTTATATTTCTCTCGTATTTATTCATCGCATTTGTTTTCTATGACAAAAACATAATTTTATTTCCATTTTTTAATAATACAAGTTAAAACATAATAGTTTCATTTTGAACATTGCATATAACTGATTTGTAGATTTTTACAAGAAAACTTTTTTGTAGTTGTACAAATGATTTTCTTGGCAAATGGCTNATCGCATTTGTTTTCTATGACAAAAACATAATTTTATTTCCATTTTTTAATAATACAAGTTAAAACATAATAGTTTTTTGTAGTTGTACAAATGATTTTCTTGGCAAATGGTTTCCAAGAAATTTTCCTGTAAAAGTACAAAAAAAATTTACGGTGTACATTTCGCCTATGTGTAGTTATCTACCCTGCGATTACATTGACTTTGCCGCACAATGAGCGTGATCATCACTGGTTGGGCAGCGGCAGATCTCTTGACGCTGATCTTGGCCGGTGTTAATTAGGGAGCGGGGAAATTAAACAGCGCTTCAAAAACGTCACGCGCGGCTCCCCGCTGCCGGCTATCGCTGCGACGAAACCGGGCGAGAAGCCACGTTTATGCCGGCGACCGTTGCGCATGCGTCGCTCCAGAGCCGCTGTAATTAGCTGTTTAATAGTGCACGAGACTCGTCGCGTCGGTGCCCGGCGCAGGATTAGTCCGCTCGCTCTCCGGGAATGCGGGCGGGTCAGCGCGCAGTTTTAAAGGTTCCATAGCGGCAGGGGCGACCCGGCGTGGTACTGTCCCTGGCTTTCATGAGGACGCTCGTCATGTCTGTGTTAACGACTCGATACGCTCATACATAGTTATGGGCCTCTGTCACAGAATGGCTAGAGTACTTTTCTCTTCTCAAGGCAAACTTCGTAGAAACGAAGCCGAGACGTTGCAATTTTATTTTGAGATTATAATTAAAATTTATCTTTCGGGTACAGTAAAACAATCCATGCGAGCTTAAAGATGTAACTCCCAAAACGTATATTGTTTTGTATTTGTAGGAAATATTGNACAGTAAAACAATCCATGCGAGCTTAAAGATGTAACTCCCAAAACGTATATTGTTTTGTATTTGTAGGAAATATTGATCAATATGTACTGCTTCTTCACATAAAAATATTTTGGACACCATAAGTTTTTTTTTGTCTGCATTAGGACATGTCAAAATTACAAGTTTAGTTGTGTAAGGACATACAAAGAATAAATACTACCTCACCTGGTAAAATGAGACAATTTGTATTTGAATATTAAAATACGAAATACTTTANATACAAAGAATAAATACTACCTCACCTGGTAAAATGAGACAATTTGTATTTGAATATTAAAATACGAAATACTTTATTATATACTTAATTAAAATCATGCTTTGATATGTTTTCGTGTTTTTTCTTATATTGAGGAAATAATTTCACATTTTTATTTAATGCTGTATATAGTATTTCTTAAAACTAATGTAGCTTAGCATATCTTAAAATGAGTCATAATGTGAGCTATCTTTCAGTCCTCCTTGTCGTATTTTTTTAAAATGTTTTCGTTAATTGTTTGTTCATTTGAAATGAAATTAAAATTGTGTTTCTTAACATTTCATTTATCTAAAACACGTCATCTGTTCTTTTTTACGCGTGAACAGAATGCATAGAAGTAATTTCTTCTATGCCGTAATGACATGAAATTTTTTCGTTGTGAGGAACGAATTTTCTGTGTTTTTCTGTCATGTCTTAATTTTAAAACTGTTTACTAACAAAACCAGTAGTCGTGCGGGATGTAGCACTTTGTTTTATGTTTATAGCATTTTCAATCAAATTATTTATCAACCTATATATTTATTTGCATTTCTTTTAAGTACTGTCGGGTGGGGATTCTTTTTGTACTGCAAAATGCAAAAATGGATAATCCGTTTACACTTAAATACGTATGTGTATTTCGACAAAAATATTTTTATTTCAGTAACAAATTATTTTGTTGGGGTTTGCCTCGCCGGTTTTTTTGTGTTAAACACTGCTTTATTAAGTCAACAACATTACATTGTTCTTGCCTTTAATACACTATTTCGTATTTGCTACAAAATAATTTGCGGGGCGACATACATAGAAAATATTTTCCTGTGTGTATTATAATTGTAGACATGCTAGTAAAACTGAAGTGCTCCGTATAGACATGTAGCTATAAGATGTGACTCTAATTGTAAATCTATTCGCACATGAAACCAAATTAAATCCCGCTTATAGATTATGAAGATTATTCGCTTTTGCAATAGATGTGCTCCTGGAAAAGAAGAGGGATTATTCAAAGAAGGATTGTAATTATGTCGATATGCCCTCGACTACAATGCATCTTGCTCAGTCAAACCCATCGATGCCTGATTATAAATGCCGGTATTGCTATAAGGCATTTGCAAGAAACTGTGTCAAATAATTTAAACATGTAACTGTCAGAAAATCCCTATCAGGCTGCGCAGTANTAAGGCATTTGCAAGAAACTGTGTCAAATAATTTAAACATGTAACTGTCAGAAAATCCCTATCAGGCTGCGCAGTAAAGGGCAGATTTTGGGCAGGTCTGCGATAAGCTCACGTCAATTGCGCACCGCATGTACTTATTGGTTGTGGCGCTGCGAAGTTCAGTGCAAGCATGTAAAGTCTAGTCGCAGTTTCTTCACACTTTTTGGTTCAAACCTCTGAAAAATCACGTTATGCATGACGTGATTGGTTGTTTCCTAAACATGCCACGTGCGACGTGATTGGTTGTTCCCTAAATATGTCACATATATTTGTTTAAAAAAAAGTTATATAAAATTTTTGGAGAAATTTAACTTTTACTTCTGTGTTACTTATGGATTATAATTTTTTTATTTATGGTTAATAGGAATAAAAACAGTGAGAAAACATGTGTGTTGGTAACACTCAGTAAGAAACAGTTCTCATTCAAAATAAATAATATTACACTGGGACATGCGGTCCGTTGTTTCTTCGTTGTAATTTTCTAGACTCTGTTACGCTTTGCCTGCTTGAGGCGGAGAAATCTTGTGACAGCAGTGCGTTAGCAGGGCTTCAGAAAAATTTTCATTAACAGTCATTGGAATATACATGGTAGGTCACAGCGTTGCGTCTCTTCCATTGCCAGTCAGCAAGGTGGCGGGGAGCTCCTCCGCATTAGAAGATATTCTATGCTGACTAGACTGCACTCTATAGACCTTCCCTAGAGTGCGTGCTCTGTACAAAGTTCTGCTTCACATGAAGTGTGGTGCCTCGTTCGCTGTCAGTGGATATTCGGGAAAAGCACTCCAGTGTCTGCAAATGTGTGTTGCGTTCGTCGCCCAAGTCCTGGTACGTGGCAGCGCCTCCACCATCGCTAACCTGCGAAGCAGCATTATAGCCTGGAACAATTCAGTTCCGTCGTTCACATCAACGATGGCGTATTCATCATCTTCATCTCCGTATCCAACGTTTTATGGTCTCGGTTCCGTCGCCTGGATTTGCGTGTTTTTACTGCGGCAAGTTATTCAAGAAAATCATGTGAAATACTACATACACCGCACGAGAAGAGCGACTGTGGATGGACTTTATCTTTCTGACTACCACAATGCAACAGCTTCAACTTGACAGGTCCTTGCTTCGCTCGAAATAATTATGATAAACACACTTTTCTTTGTTGGAATTCCTACTTCTCTTAAAGTCGCAGGCGGATGATATGGAATCTCTACAGGAATATGCAGAGACTCGACTAATAATGGAGATTGAGCATCAATAAGGCTAAATTACATCATTTTACTGGCATTATTTTGTGCTTTTTGTTAGAAAGATTCTCTCTTGAAGAATCATGTTTTTTTTTAATTTCATGTAATGAGACCGATCGCAAGTCAACCATCTCTGAGCACATGCTCTGACTACTTGTCTGCTGGTTCGCGCACTGTACATTCTTACAACTTATGCAATGGCGTGTGTAGTATTTAATACATGAACCGTTCTTAATGGCTAGTCACATTAAAATATTAGAGTTAAGGATAATGGAAAGAATCATGCGATTTTCAAGTTTAGATTATTTGCACTTCTAATAGAAAATAACTGCTTTCAGGCATATTCGCCACTTTTTCTACAAATGCCTGTTCGAAATTCCTTTCATTTGTCTCATTAGAAAAATTGTTAAAGTCCTGACGAAAGTAATATTCGCTTCATCACACAGTCGTCTCCGAAATTTCTGAGAAAAATAATAATAACAAATACACAAGTACACCTTTAAGGAACGCACTGAACGGTATATGACATGCAAGAGTATCACGACGCAAGCAAGAGAAGAGGGGGGGGGTTTAGTAGTTACTTTAGTACTGCTGTGCTNAGTATCACGACGCAAGCAAGAGAAGAGGGGGGGGGTTTAGTAGTTACTTTAGTACTGCTGTGCTTGTTGATCATGACATCCTGTGGTGGGTACCAAGCCAATTGCAATACATCGTTGAGCACAAGTTTGTTTTTTTTGCCTGTAATAATAAATTTTAATGATAAAATTCAGAAAGTTGGTGCACTTAGCTGTGGTAAATACTTTTAATTAATAACTGCGAACGTATCAAATATGAACTCTGATACAACTACATACATATGCAAGGATTACGAACAGTTGTGAAATGTTTGACGAGTGCGTAACGTAAACTGAATGGGGTTGCTGAAATAAGTAAGTTGGCGGCTGCAAGACCATTGTAGCGGCGTTGAGTATTCCGGTACGACGCAGCGAATATCGTGTGAGCAAGAGGTATGGGCTGTAGATGGTCGACATTATTTGTGATGGTCGGTAAATGGTCGGCATATGGTTGTTGTAGTCGGTGGATGTAAGACGGCCGGTAAGTTCAGTCGACTTGAGGTAACCTCTCGGGTCGTGCTTGGTTTTTCATTCTGAAAGACGCTGGTGAACCGCATTAAAGTGAAAAGTCTTTCCTCGCATTTGATTATGAACGTAATTATATGNCATTCTGAAAGACGCTGGTGAACCGCATTAAAGTGAAAAGTCTTTCCTCGCATTTGATTATGAACGTAATTATATTAATATATTTTTTTTATCGTACTGGGCTTTTTGTACGTATACAGTTTATTGACATTGGCTGTCTGTTGGGAGAAAAAAAACTTTCAATAACTTTTTTATAATTTCTTTATTTATTTGGTTTAGATATTTATATTGGTTAAGACCAGAATTGCCACCATCACTGTTCCAAAGATGCAAGAACNCATTCTGAAAGACGCTGGTGAACCGCATTAAAGTGAAAAGTCTTTCCTCGCATTTGATTATGAACGTAATTATATGAATATATTTTTTTTATCGTACTGGGCTTTTTGTACGTATACAGTTTATTGACATTGGCTGTCTGTTGGGAGAAAAAAAACTTTCAATAACTTTTTTATAATTTATTTATTTATTTGGTTTAGATATTTATATTGGTTAAGACCAGAATTGCCACCATCACTGTTCCAAAGATGCAAGAACAGCGTCATGGACCATTCAGAATATGATTCGGTTGCTGGTCCGCCGAGCGGACTGCTACAAATTTGCTATAAGCGTAAAATTCAATATGGCACCCACCTGGAAGATAATGGAGCGAATCAATTGTAATACGCGATAGTGGCCGTTCACATAACTTTAGTATTTGAAATTTTGAAATTTTCACGATTTGTAGACTTTTAGTGTTTTTTCAACGTCACAGACGAATTCAAATATTACCGAAGGTCAAGGTCATATATAAGTGTCGCATAAATAGCACGACATGCCTTTAACAGTGCTGAGTCTGACACTATTGAAGTATAATGTAGTTGCTGTCCTATCACGACGATAGTGCATGGACATAGATATGCTTCCCATCTCATACATAAAATTATTACATGTCATTTATTTATCTTTCTTGTAAATAACAAGGTCAAGTTTAAGCTCGCCCGAGGTTACCACCGAAAATCACTATTGAAATGTGGGTATTTCATACGTGAGAAATGTACAGGGCTGTAATGTTAATAGAACTTTGCAATACGATGACCATAAAGGTAGAATGACAGTGGGAAAAGTGCAAACGACTGGTAACCGCCAGGGGACATGTTTTTGCATCAGTTACTTAACACTATTACATGATAATTTGGAATTTTCCGTTTTTACATTATATTATGGACACTACTTAACATATGCAATGGTACGCCATCTAAACTTACATAACCTCAGTGGGTCAGCTTATTATTTTCGAACTGACGTACATTTATTTTATGTTCACGTGCTACTGCACATACATACAAAACCATTAAAAGTTTTTCAGTAAAATTTTTGTGCTATCAGTGATTCGGAAAACATTAAATTTAGTGTTAATTAATTAAATTTTCTTTGCTTTTTTAATATGGTGACACCGAGGAAATAAATGTTTGTTATCGTATTTCGATAGGTGCCAATATATACCGTGGCATGAAATAGTCTGTCTGCACTAAAGAATAAATAATGAAAAATCATATTAATTTTTAAATCGTGGCCTTATTTATTTTGTGCAATATTCTATACCTCTGTCACCATTAAATCGACATGAACCATCCTTGATATGCAGGTAGACTTAATTTGTCTGCACGAAATACAATAATTCAGAACATCTTTTGTGCGTCATTTTGGAAGAGAGAAACAACGGAATAATTAAGCTTGAATATAATATCTTAGAGAATTCNAACATCTTTTGTGCGTCATTTTGGAAGAGAGAAACAACGGAATAATTAAGCTTGAATATAATATCTTAGAGAATTATCAACTGAGTCCAACCTCATTTTATATTATGTGAACTTCATAATTACTGTGATGATTGAGCAAATGGGATTTATGAAACGTTAATTTGATAATTGCTTTTTTAACAATAAATTTTTGCTTGAAATTTCCTACATGCCACCTATATACAAATTAGTAATCTTACTCTTTCAGTGGTATGTTTGTTAACTCTGGTAACGTTATACTGATTTTAAAAACTTTACTGCTCTAAAGCATATAACATGTGCAATATGTCTGCTACATTACAGCGTTAATAGCCCGCCATTTGGAAACGAAACCGATCAAATATTATTGCTACGTACCAAATTTCAACAAACACACTACCAATACAAGTGGATTATTTAGAATATCTTCTTATATTAAAAAAAAAATTTTTATTAAAACATATCTGTAAATATTTAAACGTTTTGTCAAATTTGTATGTATATATAATTGTAAATTATATTTTTAGTTAAATTGATAGCTTTTATTATTTATTAAATATAATAAAATATTACTTACCATGAATGATTATCTACTGTAGTATTAAGTATCGTTTGCAGTATTTTAAGTATAATTATGAAGTGATAATTGGGTAACACTTAAATGTATAAATAGTTATTTTATTCTGATGCAGTTGATAACTATTGTCTGCAGGGGACTTCGTTGCTAAGNAC
Organism: Clitarchus hookeri; assembly: GCA_002778355.1. Taxonomy (NCBI): domain Eukaryota; kingdom Metazoa; phylum Arthropoda; class Insecta; order Phasmatodea; family Phasmatidae; genus Clitarchus; species Clitarchus hookeri. The sequence continues at coordinate 64,485 of NQII01006568.1, forward strand.
ACTTAAATGTATAAATAGTTATTTTATTCTGATGCAGTTGATAACTATTGTCTGCAGGGGACTTCGTTGCTAAGGTAGAAGCAGTTGAACTCACACATAAAAATATAACCACAGAGAGAAGAACGTTTTTCAAACTAGCACTTGGTGAGATATTGCTAGACACTTTTTTTCGAGCTACGAAATAATGAGAGAGAGAGAGCGAGAGGGAAAGGGAGACAGTTCGCAGGAACTGCATCTGAATTAACAGCGTGCAAGTAACAAAAANGAGAGAGAGAGCGAGAGGGAAAGGGAGACAGTTCGCAGGAACTGCATCTGAATTAACAGCGTGCAAGTAACAAAAATAGCATTGTTAGTGCAAACAAGAAACAAAAAACCTCCACGTTAATTAAAACGACTGCAACAGAGCGAACTGTGAAGAGGAAACGAGGGAAGAAAATTGGAAGGTGAAAGTAGATGATTCTGCAATTTGTGTGAAGAGGAAAACATTGAAGACACGGCGCATTTTAAAGGCGCTCGAGTTTTAGGGCAGTTCGAGAAAACATTTTTGCGAACAACTTTTGAAGACACGAAGTGGATTATGTTCCAGGTGGTCCAATTAGTAAGACCATCAGTCCACTTAAAACAATNACAACTTTTGAAGACACGAAGTGGATTATGTTCCAGGTGGTCCAATTAGTAAGACCATCAGTCCACTTAAAACAAGCAGTTTCGAAATTAGAACAAAGGTAGGGTTTTGAATATGTTCTTTTCTAACAGGTAAGCGTCATTCTCTTTCATTAATTTTCTGTTTCATGAATACACACTGAAAACTACTAGCATATAATCACATNCAGGTAAGCGTCATTCTCTTTCATTAATTTTCTGTTTCATGAATACACACTGAAAACTACTAGCATATAATCACATTTACCTGAAAATATTTTTGCTGAGAAAAAAATGTTTACAACTTTATAAACTGTTCCAGCACAAGAAGGAACATAATATTTCGCGTGAAGGGTTCTTGTATAGTTGTATTTCAAACATTCTAACACGGGTCCAATTTCGCGGTATAAGAATTTAACGGCTACGTGTTTAACGTACCTTCCTGCGAATNTTAACGGCTACGTGTTTAACGTACCTTCCTGCGAATCACAGACTTTCAGTACTGGTGTGACATACATATTATGTCTGGCTAGTCAAATATCCGTGTCTACTCATAAAGACCCGAGACCAATAAACGAAGGAAAGCTGCAGGTGTGCATGCAGGTTGTTAAAGTATAACCTGCGTAGAACCCTTCACGAAAATCGGCTGTTCCCTTATGTAACTCATCCTCCGCTCTTAAATAACTGACGGGTTTAATTAAACACAGCTGAAATTGAAGTGCAGATGTTTGGGTGGTTCTTAACACAAGTGTATTTAGAGTCTATGAGGGTGAAGCGAAGTGAGTATGGAGCAGCGTCGGAATGCAAGGGCGGGCAAATGGGAGATCCCCGAAAAAATTAACCGAACAGCGGCATCGTCCTAAACGATTCCCACGTGCGAAAATCCGCGAGCGACATCACAGGGAATCCAACCTGGCTCGCCTAGGTGGGGTGGTAGTAGTTTAACCAATACACCACCGCGGCCCCAGCTTAAATTAGTTTCCAATTTATTTGCCGCTAAGTCCACAACCCTGAGGCAATCACTTGTTGTTTATTCCACGTCGCCATTCTATAGCCGTGGTGTGCTTTATACGTCAGTTACTGCCGTATTCCAGATATTCTCATCCTGGTTTCCGTAATTCGAAGTTACCGACCCATTAATTTGGGAAGGGGATTGGGACGTCTTTCGACAACCTCTCTGCTAGTCCACCCACACGGATTACTCGCACAGTAATTCACCTCTCGGTTTCGTCAGATTAGAACATACGGCCGCGATCCAGCCTTCTATTAGTTATGTCGCCACCAGGCGACGAGCTGATCCGACAGATCAGCGCGGGAGGAATAACTGACTCCACATGTGTGGTGGCTGGCTCCTTTCCTGCTTCTCCGCGCCACGGAATAAACGACAGTACAGAAGCAAATATACCGATAGTAAAATGCGTTTGAAGGAACCAGATTTATGTATTAGACTATTAGTATAGAGTAAGCCATGATATGGGTTGATTTTTCTATCGAAATATTATTAGCGTAGATAGTAACAGCAACGGAACGGAATGTTGTGGCCGTGTCGGTGATTGTGTCTTCTAGTGAAGTGAAGAGATTTGGGCTGCTATTAAGAGGTCTTGAGCGCCGAAGAGGGAGATTGAGGTAAGTGTGGAGCGGCGCCGCAATGAAAGGGCGTGGTAAACGGGAGATCCTCGCTATNGATAGTAAAATGCGTTTGAAGGAACCAGATTTATGTATTAGACTATTAGTATAGAGTAAGCCATGATATGGGTTGGTTTTTCTATCGAAATATTATTAGCGTAGATAGTAACAGCAACGGAACGGAATGTTGTGGCCGTGTCGGTGATTGTGTCTTCTAGTGAAGTGAAGAGATTTGGGCTGCTATTAAGAGGTCTTGAGTGCCGAAGAGGGAGATTGAGGTAAGTGTGGAGCGGCGCCGCAATGAAAGGGCGTGGTAAACGGGAGATCCTCGCTATAACCCGCCGGAAAGAGGCATCGTCTGGCACGATTACCATATGCCGGAGATTGAACCCGGTTCGTCTTGGTGGAAGGCGAGCAGGCTAACCGCTAAGACACCGTGGCCCATATTGTTTCTTTAACTCTATGTACTAAATATACAGTCTCTAGAGTGAAGCAATCTGACCTGGCTACATAACAGTTTGTTCTTCCAGCATAACAATTTGAGTAACTTGGATAATTCCCGCAATGGAGAGAATTGTAGTAAACAAACAAAATATTCTGTTGCTGGTACGGTTATGTGGTGTCTGCTAACATGAAACCCAGTACGTGTCAGCAATATGGTGAAACGTTTTTCGCCAATCAGCGCTTAGAGACTAACTTGACAGACGGCGGTTCAACCAATTAACCAGTCAAACACAAGACCAGTTTCGAGAGCCTCGCGTTTCAGCTGTGTTCACGCCATGACACTTCTATATACTGCACTTACCTATTCTGAGTCCGCGCCAAGATACGTACTGTCACCGATATACGAAGCAGATGCTGCAAATTCCAGTTGTTCACAAGAACAACACGGCAGTTTTCGTTATAATCTGCGTACCTACTCTGCAAAAATGTTGGAGTTGCTTAACGGCCGAGTTCTTACTCGGCAATGACGAAGAAGCGCGGTGTAAATGAAGCAGCGCCAATTGTAAAAGTGGAGGTAACAGGAGCACCCAGAGAAAACTCACAAGGCTACGTNCGTTTCAGCTGTGTTCACGCCATGACACTTCTATATACTGCACTTACCTATTCTGAGTCCGCGCCAAGATACGTAATGTCACCGATATACGAAACAGATGCTGCAAATTCCAGTTGTTCACAAGAACAACACGGCAGTTTTCGTTATAATCTGCGTACCTACTCTAGAAAAATGTTGGAGTTGCTTAACGGCCGAGTTCTTACTCGGAAATGACGAAGAAGAGCGGTGTAAATGAAGCAGCGCCAATTGTAAAAGTGGAGGTAACAGGAGCACCCAGAGAAAACTCACAAGGCTACGTCAACGTCTGCCACGCCCTCAAAACGCAATTTTTTTTTCGTCCGCCTAGAATTAATCACGGTGCGTCTTGACAGTAGGGTGGAATTTTACCACACTCCACCGCTACCTCCTGTTCGTAATTTACTAATTTTAAAATTGTATATCTACGGTAGTTAATTGTGAAAAATATGATACATCTATGCGTATGTAGAACTACAGTAATTCACTTTGCAGCAAACTAAAACTTGAAATCAAATATTCTTATATTTAAGCGTACACTCCTTAGAGTATTTAACACAAGTTATTTTATAAGGGGACAAATTTCAAAACCTTGCGCCTCCCTTAGACTCTGCCTACTACCGTTAAGGAAATTATTACTCACTCTAGATAGTTTGAATAAATTATATATTCCATTTAAAATTCCGCATACATAATAAGTTGTATTCTATATTGAAATGCGTCATTCCTTCGTTCTAATGGCGACTCGACAGTAAAAACATTTACTCCGTTAGCTCTTTAAGGCAGGACCCCCGAACGAAAGATCTTGCCACATAAAAATATTCGTTCGTAATGAAAAACGTAATTCCTCTATTTAATACTACTGGAGCTTTTTCTAAGCTGCAACCTGGGTGTTTATTTTATGTAAAAAATGACGATAACGTTATATGAAAAGTTGGTCTCAGTTGTATTAACAATACTTGAATTGTGTTATTGTTTTTTATTAGCTTAAAATTTTGCAAATTTGTTTGATCTCTTAGTGTGAATTTTTTCCAACCTGTCCTAAATGCTACATATAATAAAATCAGCTCATCACTTGATAAGGAAATATTTATGCACATCAAAACATTGCTTTGTGTTTCTGTATTATTTCTTTCTTGAATCCCCATTTTATTTTATTTTGAGCTCTCCTTATATAAATGCTTTATTTCGCTTTACCGGTAATTAATCTACTTGCGTATATGAACATAGATGTTGAAATCTCTTTGAAACTCTATTATATGGATGTTTCTATAAATCATATTTATTAAAATAGCATAAATAAAATTTAAAAAAGGTTTTTTATTTTCACTCTATGTGGCAACTAAATCTAACATTATATGATTTCGTATTTTACAACAGCTGAACTGACTTTTTCAGAAAGTTGTAGTAGTTTACCTGTGACAGTATGATTGAAAGTTGTGGGTAGTTAAAGGTTAAAAATGTGCTTTAGGAGGCCCTCTTTAGTTTTTTCTATGTCTGTAATTTTGCACAATTTAACGCTGCGGTGGGCAAATTGTATCAATAAAGTGGAACTCATAAATAGTTGCAGATGTCAACGTGTTACTGTTACACCAAGCCTGTGTTGCTACCAGTCATAGCCATGCATTGCCATTCATGGGAGATAGCAAGGCACAGAACAGAGCTCATGGATTCGTTGCCAATGCTGCTATTTGTATTGTTACAATTTCTCAAGGATCAGTGGGCTAGACCAGGTTCGTTGAGGGATGCAGGTCTTAACAAAATAAAACCGTTCATTATAATTTCCTAATACGTTAAAATTAATTTAAAATAAATTACTCTCACCGGAATGTCTCACCATAAATTGGTAGTCCGTATCACATGTTCTTACTGTCTCACCTCAGTTTTGTCCAGATCCCACCAGTCCGCAATGTTGTAGAGTTCCCCGAGCGCCCTCATGCACAGTAGCCTTCACTCGTCGGGTTTCACGCCCTCTCGTCCATTCACACCACAAACACCTCGTCCGCCGGCGTCTCGCAATCTCCGGTCGTCGTCCGTCCTCTTCACCGATGTCCCTCACCGCACTCGACTGCTCTCGGTTACCGCACTCAGCAAAAACTTCTACCAACAAACACCCGACCCTTGGACCGCTGCAATATTTATAGGGTCACCCAGAAATTTCTCTAAACGCCGCGTTGCGCCGAAGCTTCTAGTCCCCAGAATGTTTTTGCGCATCCTCTAAACTCGTAGGCTTTTCCAGCAGGAAGAGGAGGGGCAGTGACACCCGCCAGGAGCTGTCAGACATTTCCCCGGCTGCCCAGTGACGGCACCGCGAGCGGGTCTGCCTTGGTGGAGGCGAGGATCGATGTTGGTAACCCCCTTACAGAGCCGAGACCACGCAAAAAATCTCACGTCTCGTGCAGCAGTTGGTGCGTAACAGTATAATACATTGCTTTATCGGTCACGCAGTAAGGTATCGTAATCGCATTCAAGAGTCCCAGTTAGTTGCAATGAGGGATTCTTTTTTTTCGTTCCCCAGTTGAGAAAACTGTTGGTGCTGTTATTACATATAAAGTCTGGGTGGTTCGGAATAACGCACTATTCCTTCATGTTATACACAATAAATATATTTTATTGCTTGCAGTATTACGACAATCTGTTGAAAAATGTTGTGTAGTGGTTTACACAGTATATTCAAAGGAAATACGGTATGAGCAGACAGAGAGGTCAGAGGAGCTAGCAGGCCACGAAATATTACCACCACTGGACAAAATGTGCTCAGAAAATATTCACGCAGCGCTGCCATAAATGCAGTTAAAAGTATTGGCATATTGGACTGTATCGATCGAACCACATTGTTGCTGCTACTTTGATTGCCGTGGCACTGAATTTCTGGGGCAAGGAAACTGCGTAGGATCTCAACAGCTAACCTGCAACACGATCGAAATTTTAAAATAATTATGTATGTTGCTGTATAGGGTAAACAGACGTCGGTTTTACGTGAATATTGCTGCGTTTCCAGGAAAAACTTCCTTTAAAATATGGGAATTAAATTTAAGTTATGAGACAGGTACTAATTTTTGTATTTTAAATCGACGTAAATATATAGACCAGATATTTAGTTTGGCACCAAAATCTTCTCGCTATATCACAATGGATTCGCAAGATATACCACACAGAGAAAAATAATAAGTTCCTTGTGCAAAATATATTAACTAGGAGAGTTTTTTTATGTTGAACATTATTTTGTTAACACAGTTAAACTGCTGTTGCCCTAAACATCTACATTGGTTCCCTTCAACCCAATAATATTTTTTTTTAATTAATTTTTTTGCGCCAAACACCTTTTCGGTTGTTTTGAAATTACCAGCATAAATTTAATACAAAGTAAACACATCAATTTTACGATGGTTACAGTACGTTTCATGTTATCATGGTGGATTCAGATTACTAGTTTGTTTTGAATTAAGCAAATATCTGGTTGCCTTGTACAACATTTAAAAACAAATTCTAATGGTTACAGTAATGACATTAATGTGGTTGGCTAAACCATTTGAGAGTCTTTGTTAGAAAATACATCACTAGTATTCTTTTAGAATGCGTGTGACAATTAGGATATCAGTAGTGCTTTTCAGTAGAGATGGTACCACGGCGTGTTAGTACAAACCATCTCATTAGTATAATTTCACGTACATGCAGAAATAACATGTGAAAATCAGAACAAGTGTGTGTGTAGAGGGATTTCATACCAGAATGAATGTTTTTAATATAATGTTCACTTAGACGTAAGTGGTAGTGGTAGGTCAGTGAGAGAGAGCGTCAAATTTCTGAGCCAACGTGCCGAGTTCGAGTTCCGACAACGTCCGTGGCGTTTAACTAAACAACGTAAAACAACTCAACATAATGCCAGGATAATGAAAATAGTTGTTATTATTTATTATGGTCTATGAGAAAGTTCTGTGCACTAATGACATTACTTTCTGCCAGCTTCAGAGGTTGCGAGGTGTTGTGCCTTAGGGAAAATAGCGTGTTTTACACTTGCGCGTGTTTACCAAATGATAACATAATACCACTTAATTGAATAATAACAAGTCTCTCGTAACAATTAAACGAAAGAACACACGAGACACTTTACAAATAAACAATAGCTATGGATAACAAGTTAACAGTCATTTTTCGCAGAACACAAACATAGTAAGTGGCTCAAATGAGATGTTTTTTCAAGGTATTAATTATGGTGAGAAGACACAAATGCTTAAAATAATGGCTTTTTTAGATTTTCATTAGATTTTTTAGTCTATGCTTTGGGTTAGAATCTCGGTTAAGTTGTCGGTTGGTATTCCATTATACAGATTTATATGACATTAGGCTGTTGACAGTAAAGTTAGCATTTTTGAGGCCCTAGTTACTTTATTATTTCAGCAATTTTTATACTTTCACAGCCTTTTTGAATAAATTTTATCATGAAAGTAATAAACGCAGCGTGTATATTCCACAGCATTCGGAAGTTAACGTCTAAGGCTAAAATAAAATATATTTATTGACTATTATCCTAAATTGGAAGGCTTTCAAAGGTAAAGTCTTTTCCGTGAATGGCATATATATATATATATATATATATATATATATATAACAAAAATTATTTTATTTGTTACAGTAAAACTATAATAAAATTATGATAATCTTCTGCGACATGAATTTAACACGCAACGACATGAAGTTTAACTTTAAATAAACAATAGTGTTTCACCCAAATATTTGCGGTTGGGTTAGTGCAAACAAATAAGGTTGAACATTTTATTTTGTCCAAATAACAGTATATATGTTTCGCCACGTACAAACAACGTTCGTTTACCTCTAATATTTATTTTTTCACGGCGTGTCCGTAAATTTTCGCCGATGCCCACAACTGCCTTCGGTCGCTGGAGACAGCCCAGATGCACATTCGAGGTACAAACTCAAGGTTGTATCGTAGTCATATGCCTGAACGAGCGAGACAACATTCATTACAATCGTGTCATAAGTCACGATGTCACATAGTCGAAATGGATCACACTTGCCGTCTCCGTGTTGGTACCACATGTGTTCGTCTGATTTAAAATACGTATTCTCATCAAAACAAATGGCCAGTGATTCGACCAGAATGTGGTATTTTAGCTATAGGGTAGACGCCCAAGGAGTTTACAGTTTTGCTTTACTTGTGTTCTGCATCCGAATTGCAGGTTATAGTATTCGCAGTTCCTTCACGCTTTTTCAATCAAACCTTTGAAAAATCACCCCCAAGTGTTAATAGGTTTTCCTATTTATTACGTTTTTATCACAAACGTTTTATAGCTGTAACAGCATAAAATAAAATACCTTATTTTTCGTCAAATTGAGGGTTTATTTATATTTTGTGTATAAAATGTAATATTCAATTCATATTAAATACGAATAAAACAGTGAGAATATATACAAGCGTTGGTAATGCCCAGTAATAAATAGTTCTTACGCAAAATATTATAAAACTGAGCCCACACGAATGAGGTGCCTCGTCCCTTTGGTGTAATTTCCTAGACTCGGTTAAGCTTTGTTTGTATGAGGCGGGGGAATATTTTGGAAGTACAACTATAGCAGGGCTTCGGAAAAGTTGGAAGTAACCACGAATTGACTGTATTTGCACTCACGCACACACGCACACACCCACATGAAAGTTTACTTCATCTGTCTCTTGGCATCAGCATAACCCCTCTGTGAAACAGGATTTCAAAAAACTTTCGGCGAATGACCGACATAACTTGTGGAACACAACTACTTTCTATGCATGTATCACAACATATTTTTTTATCTATTCAAATATCTCAGTGCTTTTTGCTAGTTTTTTATTACAGACACAAGAAATTTAGGCAAGTTATATTCTAATAACTTACATGCACACTGCGGTTTTCCTTTCTTGGTCGTGTTTTCTCAGCGAGAACACGTTGCTGTACTTGACAAGGCCAATCAGATTTACGTCACTAGATAATGAGCGTCTGCGAATCGCTAGTATCCATCTAAGACGCGCAGCTAGAAAAACCATCCTAAGTTATTACTAAACTGAATTCGACCTAATTGATTGTTTTCTAATTTTAAACAGAGAAGAACTCTTTTTTTGCGAAAATCAGGTGTCCCTATCCAAATCATAGAATTTTTCCTATTTAATATTTAGTTTTATTTGAAAACTAGCTGACCCGACAGTCGTTGCCCTGTCAATTTATACAATATATATATATATATAGAAGATAGATAGATTATTTAATTGGAATTTAATGTTGAGACCAGGTTGCATAGCACCCATATTTTAATATTACAAACATTCACAACAATTAAGTAATGCGTTCATCGTAACGCTTGGTGATGAACGATATTTTTTGTCTTTCCGTTCGGAGAGAAAACGAATAGCGCCGATGGTTTACCTACTCTCGAGCACGCCACGTACAACTGCCCATGGGAAAAACATGGCAATTCAAGGTTTATTCGACACACTTCCAACGATTGGCCTTGCGATTTATTAATCGTCATTGCGAATGCAAGACGAACAGGAAACTGGACACGCTTAAATTGAAACGGTAAATCGGTTGGAATCAGTGGTATTCTTGAAATCAGAACATCCTCGCCTTTGAACTTTCCTATGATTATCGTTGCTTCAATAATGTTGTTCATCAGCTTATTAACAGCGAGTCTTGTTCAATTACATAGTTTCGGTAGGTTCAGATTGCATAACATGATTATCACCGAAGCGACCTTGAGCTGCAAATTTTGCGGCGGCATTCTTGGCAAATCCAATGAATTCAGAAATTCAATTTGATAACTGACGACTTCATCTGGATTGGTAATTGAATCGATCGACTTAAATGAATGCAGTTGGCCAGCGATTTGACTTTGAATTTTTATGTTCAAATCTTCTAAGTCCTTATTTTTCACTGCCAAAATAACTCGTTCACTCAACCAAACATGGTTTTTGTAATTTGCACCAATATTCGGGAACACTTTCGTGATCAATTCTTCTTCCGACGTTGTGAATTGACAAAAATTATATGGAAACAAAATGAGGCCAGTGGAAGAGTCAATTGGAATTTTTCCGTTGTCAATGTCTAATAATTTTGTGGAAAACACTTCCGCCGATTCGTCATTTTGTAACGCGACTCGCATATTCGTTGCTAACTTGAGAGTTTTCACGTATCTCCACAAATTCGACGACTTCAAGTAAGCGTTTATTTCATTAGCAGCTGTTTATCTTGGAATGACTGGCAGCGTTTGCCGAAATTTTCCGGCCAGCAGAATCATCGTACCTCCAAAGAGGTCCTGATTACTGCGAAAATCTTTCAACGTTCTATCGAGTGCCTCCAATACTCGTTTGTGCGCCATCGTACATTCATCCCAAATGATTATTTTGCTATTCTGTAGTAATTTCACCATCTCTGACATTTTGGCAATATTGCACGTCGGTTCATCTATCGTTTGCAAATTCAGTGGCAGTTTGAGCGCTGAATGGGTTGTTCGTCCTCATTTTAACAATGTGGCAGCGATCCCTGATGATGCTACAGCCAGCGCTATTTGACCTTGTGCGCTAATCGAATCTAAAATCAATGAAATTTGGAACGTTTTGCCAGTTCCGCTAGGTGCATCGAGTAAAAATATTCCTCCGTAGCATTCGTTGATTGCGATCATCAATGTATCATGCACGGTTTTCTGCTGCTGTTTCAAAAGTGGGACCTTTGTTCGTACTGATTGACTCAAAGCATCTCTATCGTATTGCCGTTCTCGTTCAAATTCTCTATTGAATGCATAGTGCATGGGGCGATTCGGCGCTGGCATTCCGAATTCGTGCAACATCTTGCCGGACATCATCGGGCACAAATCCTCTATAGAAATCAACGCCTCTTTGTGGATCTCCAAGTTTAAGTCAAGTTCAGGATTCGCTGTTGTTGTACGCACTCGATGCAAAATGTCTTCAGCCATATTGTCTTTGTATTTATTCCATAAATCAAGTGGGTTAGATGGAAAACATTTCGAAATGATGATGGCAAAAAGTGTTCTAATTTGATTCGCAGTAGATGAAATAACAGCATCAGCAAGTGTATAATCCCAATGAATGTCATCTTTGAGCAAATGTAAACGCTGACACACTTCTCGATATGTTGCGCACAACTCACCATTGACAGTTCGTAGAAATTCAAATTAAATCAGTCCACGAGCATTAACCAATAACAAACGCAGGTAAAAACATTCGCCATTGCTCGGATGAACTGTGTAAATGCGCCTTAACGCATCGGTTTAATATGCATTCACGTATCCAGGAACAGGCTTTCCCTGTTTCCAACGTTGGAATTTTTTTGATGATGCGTTCCATGTAAAATATCTCGGCATCTCTGAATAAAGCAGTGTTCTCGCATATGTATCACTTGCGCATGTCGCGAATAAACTTTTCAACGTTGTCGCTAGTGGTCGTTCAGCTCTCTGCGCTGCGTTTGCTAACGTGAAATAAACTCGTTGTCCATTCTCCAGGTGCACAGTTAAATGGACCACAGTGGGATGACGTTCGTGTATGGCGAATGAAAAGATTCTCCAAATCGCTTCATTGCTGCTGACCTATCTTCCTAATTGATATTGCGAAACTTCAGCGTTGGCATCAGGTGCTGCAATACCTAATACAGCCATGTCGCTTCCTTTCGTGACGTATTTGCAAACATATTTGATGGACTTGATAGAATTGCAGTACTCAATATTGCAATGCGCTTTGAATGTTTTGGAAAGCAGCGGCGAATACGGAACAATCCAGATGTTGTCGACTACAACGTCTTTATTCTTGACTTTAAACGTTATCGTTCTGCCGTTATCCTCTGCAGAGCAACGACTATACGGGGGGTAACCTTCATTACCTGTGATTGTGTCAGCCAACAAAGCATGCGGATAACATTTGGAGCATTTGTTTTCGATCATACACGGTGATTCCCGGTTGTGATAGCCACATGGTCCATGAATGATATTCGTCATCACAACTTCATACAACTCTGGATCTGTTTCGGGATCAGGAATTTCTGCGCAAATGATGGCGTCAATTTCATCCGGTCTTATTTTCTCGACCATCCACAGGAGAATATGCGCATGAGGCAGTCCTCTTTTCTACCACTCCACAGAGTACATCCAAAATCGCACGCCTCCGAAGACATGATACTTCACAATGAAGTCCTTGAGCGCATTGAGTTTCTGCTTGAATACTCTTGCTGTAATGTCGTGACGATCGCTGAATGATTGACCGAGTGGTAACTGCTGTGTGATTTCGATCCATTTTTGTTTGCATGTAAAAGTGATGAATAAGTTTGGTCGACCGTATTGGCGCACGTAGGAGGTCATCGCATCTTGCGCGTATTCGTACATGTGCCTCGGACTTCCAACATACGTCACTGGCAAAATGGTAATTCGGCCGACATTGTTTGCATTGTCATCTACATTCATGGCATCATGGAGATGGATGTATTCTTCCGAACGCAATTTTTGCGGATTTAAACGTATATATGTCAGACGTTCCGTCTCGATTTTGACATACATATCAACGACGAACTGATGAAACAGTCTGCGGCATTTCAATATGTGATTGTCCTCGTTTCGACGAATCATCAAACGGTAGGCATAAAAATTCATCGAGCTGACCTTTTTATTTGTTTCTTGACCTTATAATGAATTAATCACCTTGATAAAAAATGATATCCATCCTCTCCTCGGCAAAATATCAGCGGGTAATGTAATGCATCATACGAACGATGGGTTTCATTGACACGCTGAAGATTATTACCATCACGCCGTCGAATCACAATATCACGTGACTCCAAATTCTCGCCAACAACCACAATGGCAGCTTTATTCAACGTCGGTGCATTGAAGCGTCTTTCATGTTCGCCTGCTGGTATTTTGTCTGCTGTTATCACTATTTTGTGATCATCTAAAGGTATTGTTTCTAGTGAGGTTTTGAACAATTTAACTAATTTATTGTGTTCATGTAAGAGTTGTTGCAGTTGTGCAATAATATTTTGCTTTATCGAACGACTGATGGCACAACGCTGATTGATTTCATCAACAGAATTTCCAAGAAAATAAACCTAAATAAATTTGTGATCATCATTCACTGACGGCAACAGTGCTCCTGCACGATGGTGAATTTGTCCTTGAATCTGTAAAATTAAAACAAATTCTTTATTAAAACGTTGTGAGTAGTTGAATTTTTTTTTTGTGTATATGATGCGTGTTGTAGTCGAAAATGAATTTGCCTTAAAAGTTGGGCTGAAACCTTACCTTAAAAGTTGGGCTCAAACCTCGTTTCTCAGTTATATTCTCTCCAAATGATGTAATTTAGAAGATGCTGTTGTANCCTTAAAAGTTGGGCTCAAACCTCGTTTCTCAGTTATATTCTCTCCAAATGATGTAATTTAGAAGATGCTGTTGTATTTTTGTATATTCTGCAAAAATTGCTTCGATTGACGTTCTTGGCCAGAAAGCAATGATGCTAGTGGCTCTGGTGGCAGTATCAATTGTGGTAATTTGACATTTCCGCTCGCATAACATAATCCTGGCGGGTCATGTCTAAACCTCAAAGCATTGCAATGTTGACAAACAGTGCTCGTGGTTCCGAAGTCGACCGATACATTTGTGGCGTAATCGATTGTTGGATCGTATCTGAACGCCAAACATTCATATCGAATTGTTACGTTTGGCCGTCTGTTTTGTCGACGTTCCAAATTATTTTTTACGTTATCTCCAACTGAGCGAGTCTAAATCGACTGTCTCCGATGATCCTGAGTCATAATTGATCGCACTTGAGAAATTCTTATTCTATTTGCCTCCAAACGCTGTCTACGCTCTTCATCAGTCTCATTGACTCGACGATCATGTATTTATCTTGCGTTGCGCGTACGCCGACCGATTTTTCGACGCCTTATTGGTGGCATTTTTTCAAAGACACCAAAATATTCTTTTCAACACACTACCTATAACACAATATTCTTTTTCGTTAAACAAAGAAAATATAAAGAAATCACTTCGCAAAATGTCACTTTTTTTTTTCGTTCTAAAAACATGTGACAGCAGAACTTTCAAACTGTGCCTCATTTCACGTAATTAAATTCTTTAACATAAAGATTTCGTATAAAAATACCATACAAATTTCCGAATTTTCCCGTGGATTTTCCAAACATTTTCTTTCATACAAACTTTTTCCTGACAATTGCGAACACAATAAAAATATATCAGCCAAATCGGTTTCGCCGTTCTCAAGTGATGTTCCGTCATACACGTGGCAATTTATTTTTATTTATATAGATTGAAAGATATTTTTCCCCCAACTTTAGCAGTATTTGGACTGCCGTCTTTTCCGAGGTCGCTGTGTGTGCAGACTACTGCGAACAGTGATTACGATAAAGACAAAAGTTCACAGTCGTGGCGAGAGGAATTACGCCGAGGTTGCTACGATAAGGCTTCAATTAAGAGTGGAGCAGGAACGACGTGGCTGGAGCTATGTTCGAGAAGGGGGCCGGCCCGCTGAGGTGTTAACCGCCGCTATCAACAGCAGCGACAACAAAACACTAATTAAAACATCGCAGACTGGTCGCGTCCGCTTGGTCCGGCGCTGGAATTAGGTCGCCGCAACAGCAGCGGGACATGGCCGACCTCCCGTGGGACTCGACCAGCTGAGGAAATGAAGCCAGGAGGGGGTTGGTTGCGGAGGGACCTAATTAACCACGACATTTAAAATATGCGGCCAGGGCTTGGCCAGCGGCTGGGCGCGGGGAAGTGGGAAGGAGGCTCCGTATTTTCCCAAGCTAATGGAAGGGATTGCAGTACGCTACTCCCTCACCTTCGCCCCTTCCTTTTTTTTCAACCCCCTCTGAGCCTGCGGTTGGCAGTGCGAGAGCAGCTTAAAAAGTGTAGTTCGCCTCTGCTGCACCCCTTCAAATTCGAAGCAACTCCTCACTCATCTATACAGTAAAAATTATTTTAGGAAATGGGTCTGAAAAAATGCGTTGCATTACAGGCATTTATAATTTATAAGACAGCCATCAATAAAAAATCTTAAACGCCGAGTAAACCAAATCCACTCGACATAACAAAGAACACCTTACAACAAAAAAAAACCACAAAAAAAACTCTAAACAAGACAGCTACACAAAATAAACAATAATGAGACAAAACACCAATAATAAACAACACAATATAAAAAAATACAAATATCACTAAATAAAATCAACTATTTTCTGCCACCTGGACTTCAATAGAAAGAGAAAGGAAATTCCCAACAAGGTTTGATTTAAATCAGAAGTTTCCACAACTTAAGTGATATTGACAAATATCCCTTTAACTTTTTAAAGTACACATCCTGCAAAACCTATAGAGTGCCTATCCCATAGACTCCGTAAAAAGAGCAACACGTAGGACGTTAATTAAGTAAATCAAAGATGGCAACACTAAAAAGTAGAAATATGTAGATCGTGGAGTGGTTCGGGGAAAATTTTCATCGCATTTATGTTATTAATTTTAAATGTCAATTGACACGATCAAATATTTTATTGAAGTCAACACACTAAATTCAATTTATTGACTACATAAGGAGTTCATGCGCTTCAAGAGATTGAATTCAAAATAAATTGAATAATTACTTCAAAGGTTTGAAGGATTTTTCATACATGCAGCTGTAGTCAATAAATATTAAAATAACAACTTCAAAAATTTTTGCAAGTATTAAAGTTAAGATAATAGAAATAACAATCATTATTATTATGTAAAGAAATGTTTTTTCTAACCTTTACACACAATGCACTTCGTGAAAATAATTTGTCAAAAACAAAACAATTTTTTTTCAAAGATGATAGAGGCCTATGTATACTTTGCATGAAATATAGTATATATGGAATAATTTTTGTAGCTTAAATACACATAAATTACTTTATAAAGATGGTACATATTGTATTTATGCTATTTCAATAATTTGGAGTGCTGGTTGAAAAATTATACTCAAGAAAATATATAACATGTTCTAAACAAACATCTTTGAAGGAATTTGAGTCACTCAGCGGCTTCAAAGACAAAAAGGCTGTGATTATGACGTCTGAGTGACGTCACGCAGTATTCAAAGAAGTGAATTCAAAAAACTAGAAAAATAAAAAAATTTCAGTGATCTTTGATCGTGTGAAGGGGCATTAATACAAGCAGTTNTTTGTCAAAAACAAAACAATTTTTTTTCAAAGATGATAGAGGCCTATGTATACTTTGCATGAAATATAGTATATAAGGAATACTTTTTGTAGCTTAAATACACATAAATTACTTTATAAAGATGGTACATATTGTATTTATGCTATTTCAATAATTTGGAGTGCTGGTTGAAAAATGATACTCAAGAAAATATATAACATGTTCTAAACAAACATCTTTGAAGGAATTTGAGTCGCTCAGCGGCTTCAAAGACAAAAAGGCTGTGATTATGACGTCTGAGTGACGTCACGCAGTATTCAAAGAATTGAATTCAAAAAACTAGAAAAATAAAAAAATTTCAGTGATCTTTGATCGTGTGAAGGGGCATTAATACAAGCAGTTNTGAATTCAAAAAACTAGAAAAATAAAAAAATTTCAGTGATCTTTGATCGTGTGAAGGGGCATTAATACAAGCAGTTGAATGTTCACGAATATTACTTCCGTAAAGTGGTCCCTACTGTAAATATAAATATGTTTTTTCCCACCTTACCTCGGCATTACCGTGCGTGAGAGGAGGTTGGACCATTTTGTACCGACTGCCCTACCCCGATGGACACACTATAGTCAATTCACGGTCTCCTCTCACTTTATGAAACAAACCTTAGAAAAATCACCCCATGTTTGTGTGTTCAGTTTTTTCNTCAATTCACGGTCTCCTCTCACTTTATGAAACAAACCTTAGAAAAATCACCCCATGTTTGTGTGTTCAGTTTTTTCCTTATTACGTCAGCATTACAAGCGTTTTAAACTTCTGTCAACATAACACTGTATTATTTTTGGTTGAATNTTTTTTCCTTATTACGTCAGCATTACAAGCGTTTTAAACTTCTGTCAACATAACACTGTATTATTTTTGGTTGAATTGAACTTTTATTTCTATTTAATCTATAAATTTTGATATTTCGTTTATATTTATTATGAGCAAAAACAGTGAGAAAATATGTGTGTTGGTAATGCCTAGTAAGAAATAGTTTTTGTGCAAAATATAATTAAGCTCCGCGCGCACGAATGCGTTGTATTCTCCGTTTGGTATAATTTTCTAGGATCGGTTAAGCTTAGTTTGCATGAGGCGGAGGAATATCCTAGAAGTATAAATTTAGCAGGGCTTCATAAAAGTTGGAAGTAACCGTGAATGGACGTTCGGAAAGCCCGGAGAATATAAAATGTGAGGAACAAGATGGAACGGAGCAGCGGAGGGGTGGCGAGGAAGAAGGACACGGGAATGCCCCGAGAAAACCCCCCACGTGAGGAAATATTTCCGCCCACCGGAAGACTGGGATTGAAGTGGTGGTAGGCTGATGACTAGCAGCTGATGAGAGAAGCCCGTGGTTACACCCACGCCTTACCCAGGGCTCAAACCAGTGACTTTCCGTAGCGTACTGGGTTTAGGTGCCGTTACAACATCCTTTTTTCTTGTTTCTCCTCATTCGCATATTTATACTCGCTATATTCTTCGAACAAAAACAATTATTTTCTTAGAGCGGTGCTTGCTTCATTTTAACATTGACATTTTCGGCAAGTTCAAGTAACACCTGTGATTTTAAGGTACCGCGGAACCTTATGTTACACCAAAACTCCACGTTAATTTTAATTTGTCTTTTAGTTGTAATATGTCATTGCGGAACGCATTTCCATATTTCAACGTTATATTTCTGTAAAAACTTCCTTCGATATACGGAAACGTTCGATAAGGTTGGCAGTTTACGTAACTTTGTGCGTGTTCACACCGTCGGCTTTACAAGTGAAATTAATTAGACCACTATACTGTTGGGCTTATACTTGATATGTTCACACTATGTAAGTAAAACTATCTCACGGAATTTTTGGTTGTTTTTTAAATAAATCATACCTCAGAAACGCTTTATTCTTCCCTTAACATTTTCGTACGGCTAGTAAGAAATAGTATTTGTGTGGAATATTATCCAAACGGTTTAGATTTTTAATCGTATCATAAAGTAAACATTTAGTTTTCTGTCATATTTATGTTTACAGAAATACATTGTTGGAAACATATTTTACTGTTATATACTTTGAAGTAAGCATATAGGCTATGCTTGTTACTCCTTTGTTTTAGAGACATGCCTGTGTATTCTGCCCAAAGTATACGTAGTGAGTAGCCTGCTCCTACTAATATTATAAATGCGAAAGTTTGTGTGTGTCTATTGTAACATTGGCCGCTACAGTTACAGCGCCGACTAAGTTGCCGACTACCTATAACTTATCACTCGACTAGCTCAGAGGTAGTACACGAGACTCAGTAAAATGGACGCCAATTACATATGAAATAAAGTAAAGTTTCAGAGTATTTGTTCTATACTTTTATTTATTATTTAAGTGACACAATTCACATCCGAAGTTCAGAATATGCAGAGTATGAACCATTCACAGATAAATAGACATGGACAGAACAGAGCCACAGTTGTTACGACTTATTCCTGTTATAAAACTTGCCCGATGAAATAAGAAATGCGGCGACCTCCCACACCGGCAGAGAAATAATCTCGTAAGTTCAAGTTTGCCGATATGGGGGTTAGCGTCACACCCGACGCGGCCTAGACGACCATTCTACCACTGAACTGAAGGGCGACTGCCTTCCAACTGCCCTCGCCGCCGACTGCCCTTCAACTGACTTCAATTCACTGCTTGAAGGGCGACAGCACACGAGTCTTTGTGCTGCCTATCACCCCCCTCTCCAGAGATAAGGGCCTGGCTACGCATGCTCTCTACACGTTATCGAAACTGCGTCGTACAAACAAACTGTCGATGCAGTCTGAAAAAAGCTAATGTAATGCTGACGCTTAACAAAAATTGAAAACTACGATGTTTGAAACGAAACAGCAAACGTCCACCCGATAAACGTAAAACAGCAAACGTCTGCCCGATAAACAAACTATCGCGGGAAAACGAACCACCATGGCTTTAATTTTGAATACCGATAAAAATATTACTAAGCTTACCAAAGCTAAAGAAAAATGAAGGAAAATGAAATACGTGTCCCGGTCCCGAAAATTAAGAAAACTGCATCAGTACACTATGTTTGTTACCACTCAGCACCATAACAGATGAACGAATTTTGATTAAATTTTGCTTGTAGGTACTTAAGATCCTGGAATAGAACATAGAATACTTCATATCCCGGAAAATTGTACGGTTCTTGTGGAATAACAACAAAACGTAACTCTGCAACGGCTGGGAACGTGTAATACCAACATACACCAAGCTGTCGGGTATGAAACTAGATGGCGCTGACTACCCTTAAAACAAGCAAGCGTTTCATCCGCGAGTCAAAGTTGAACATTAAAAAATACAACTCCCTGAAGTCTTTTTGTGCTGGCGGTCTGAGTCAAAACGATTAATGTTGTTTACAAATAAATTTTCTAAACCACTTCATATAATATTGTTATATTAGTGACGAATGAATGTAAATAAAGCGAAGGAGGTAGGTATATAAGGATCGTGGTAAATGGAGGTCCTTAATCTCTGTCTGTTCCTCTGGGAGACAGGCGTGATGTGTGAGTATGTATGTTATATAATTACTAATTTACTATCATATCATATAATATTGTAATTGTATTTTCCCAATTTTCCCAATTTATAAGTATATTGCTGTAAAAACCACATTTTAGCCGGACAAAGCCGGGCCGGTTCGCTAGTAAGTGTATATTAGCTAGGCTTAGAAAAGGTAAAAGTAACAATTAATAAACTATAATAGCATCCTACCGGTTCAATAGTATGAGACTATAAATTACTTTTCGTTGGTTTATTTTCTGTATATTCGAGCTTAATATATCGTCTCCTTTTGCTTTAATCAGTTCTTTTCATAACTTTTCTGAGAATGTCGAAGATGTGTAGGAGCCACGGAAGAAACAAATGACTTATTTGTATTAAATTTTATTCAGTTGAAGCAGTGATAACTAAAAAAAACCCATAATATTTCAAACTTATTTTAAAGAATACATAATAATGCTCTGCTCATGCTCTGCTCTGCTTACTCTAGCATTAGCAATTTACTTGTTGGCTGCTGACCCAGCGAGTGGCCACTTTTTAAAATACCAGGAAAACAGAATTCGGCACTTGTTTCCTTTCTGGTTCGTTAATAGTTCACAGTTCACGTGGGCGGGTGGGGTAACGACGATCAAATCACGAATGGGCTGTAATGCACACGTGTGTCAAGTCAGACGTGTTCTCTGAATATCCCGCGACATTTTACTGCCCTTAAGGGGGACCAGACCTCTCCTCATCGGATGTACCCATTTTTCATTATCCATTAAAAAGTCTTAACGAAATTTTTCGCACGACATATTCATTACTAAAAAAAATATTCCAACTACCCTGTTTTTGTCAATTCTTAACTAGTGACTACTAAGAATAAATAAGTTTTTGTTCTCTTGAGGGCGATCACAAACAAGCAATACTGATTTTAGAACATGTACTAAGCAATGTCCTATGTGCTATCGACACCTAAAATAAGGTACCTACTGCAACACTGATGTATATTGTGGCAAAAATTCCATAAATCCAAGTTGGTGTGATTCCCTACCCTTCGCTAGTAATATTTTGCGACTCACTTCCAAATATAATTTTTATAGTGCAAAATTAATTTTACGGTGTCGGTAAGGGTAGTGAAATACGCTACAGGGGTTCACCACATCGCACATGCGTGTGGGCGTGTCGCAGGTACTTAAAGGAGTTAAAGGGTGCTTCGGTCAGGAGTTTGTTCGGAAGGAGGGGTGCAGGTATAATCGGGTAATGGGCGCGTTCTTATCTATGAACGTGGAGGCCCAGTCTGCCAATAGCGTCAGTGCAAGAAGGACGCATGTTGTCAATTACCTCAGCAGACAACGGGAATAGCAAAGGCCTTGTCTTTGTTCTTGTCCTTGTTATGTCGGAATCAAAACCATTCGAAGGATCGCTTAACACCCTGCGCAAGTCAATAGGAATGGGAAATATATTATTTTTTTACCGCAGAAAGAACATTATCGTCAACAAAGTGTCACTAGCATAAAGGTTTTTAGCAAAAAGGTAATTTAAAAATATACAATTTCACACACATTTATCTTCAGAGGTATATTTAATTACTTTGTGCCGCGGAGAGAGAGACAGATTCGTTATGTAAGGAATAGTTGTACAAAAATGCGCCATTCTAAAAAAAATATTAAATGAAATGTTGGCAAAAGCCATTATGAAGCATGGCCGTTTCTTCGGTTTTGTGGTTTTTTATAAGTATTTTGACTGAGGTTTTATATGTCATGTTATCTATGTTCAAATATCAACCAACTACCATCGAAATCTCGTTATCAAATGCGTGTTCTTTTAGTCTGTGTAGATGACAATAATTTCTCTGTGTTCTGTGAAGTTATATTTGAAAGGTTAATTGTTTGGATTATTGGGATAGACTTATGTTGAAACATACACAATACAATTTATATTCTTTTCAGATTATAAATAAAGGATAAAAATATATATTTCTAAGTTTTTGGTAGCATTATTTTGTAAAATTTTATCATACTCCAATTAATATGTATACGTACTATAACTTGCATAAACTGTTATAACCTGCATTATCGTTTACAGTCAGATACAAATGTTGCTACAAGTACGATTCATGCGGTTAAGATTACGATTGCTATTACGGTTCAGTTTGAGCGCTCTATTTTATCGTCACAATTAATCACCTTATGAGTCGCAATAATTTTATGAATGTATAGAGGAGGCATCTCGTGCAATCGAGTGAGTTGAGNCAATTAATCACCTTATGAGTCGCAATAATTTTATGAATGTATAGAGGAGGCATCTCGTGCAATCGAGTGAGTTGAAGTAAGTCGAGGGATTTAGGTGGATCTTAACGACGAAGTTTTTGAGAGCCGATGAGGTTGAAATGTGACGAGAATGGAATAGCGCCGGAATGCAGTGGCGGGGGAAACGGGAGATTCCTGAGAAAACCCGCCGAACAGCGGTATCGTCCGGCACGAATCCAACTTACGAAAATCCGGAACTGACCCGGCCACTCAGCCTTCGCGGCAACTGTGAAATAAAAGAACCTTCGCGATATAACCGGCAAACTTATTAAGTTCTATACAGTAGGGAAGACCTACAGGTGTGCAACAATTTATCAGCGGAATTATCGGATTTACGGGGGGGAAAAACCGGTGATTAAATGATGTGCCTGAATAAAATCTGTGGTTTCAAGGATTACAGTGGGGAGAGAGAGTACTTTGCATTCTGACAAATAAAGAATTCAGAGGACGATAAGCGTTCCATAATAAAAAAACTTTTGCTTTCGTTCCCACAAGGATATAGCCACTACTCTCAACGCGTAGNATAAACAAACTATCGCGGGAAAACGAACCACCATGGCTTTAATTTTGAATACCGATAAAAATATTACTAAGCTTACCAAAGCTAAAGAAAAATGAAGGAAAATGAAATACGTGTCCCGGTCCCGAAAATTAAGAAAACTGCATCAGTACACTATGTTTGTTACCACTCAGCACCATAACAGATGAACGAATTTTGATTAAATTTTGCTTGTAGGTACTTAAGATCCTGGAATAGAACATAGAATACTTCATATCCCGGAAAATTGTACGGTTCTTGTGGAATAACAACAAAACGTAACTCTGCAACGGCTGGGAACGTGTAATACCAACATACACCAAGCTGTCGGGTATGAAACTAGATGGCGCTGACTACCCTTAAAACAAGCAAGCGTTTCATCCGCGAGTCAAAGTTCAACATTAAAAAATACAACTCCCTGAAGTCTTTTTGTGCTGGCGGTCTGAGTCAAAACGATTAATGTTGTTTACAAATAAATTTTCTAAACCACTTCATATAATATTGTTATATTAGTGACGAATGAATGTAAATAAAGCGAAGGAGGTAGGTATATAAGGATCGTGGTAAATGGAGGTCCTTAATCTCTGTCTGTTCCTCTGGGAGACAGGCGTGATGTGTGAGTATGTATGTTATATAATTACTAATTTACTATCATATCATATAATATTGTAATTGTATTTTCCCAATTTTCCCAATTTATAAGTATATTGCTGTAAAAACCACATTTTAGCCGGACAAAGCCGGGCCGGTTCGCTAGTAAGTGTATATAAGCTAGGCTTAGAAAAGGTAAAAGTAACAATTAATAAACTATAATAGCATCCTACCGGTTCAATAGTATGAGGCTATAAATTACTTTTCGTTGGTTTATTTTCTGTATATTCGAGCTTAATATATCGTCTCCTTTTGCTTTAATCAGTGCTTTTCATAACTTTTCTGAGAATGTCGAAGATGTGTAGGAGCCAAGGAAGAAACAAATGACTTATTTGTATTAAATTTTATTCTGTTGAAGCAGTGATAACTAAAAAAAACCCATAATATTTCAAACTTATTTTAAAGAATACATAATAATGCTCTGCTCATGCTCTGCTCTGCTTACTCTAGCATTAGCAATTTACTTGTTGGCTGCTGACCCAGCGAGTGGCCACTTTTTAAAATACCAGGAAAACAGAATTCGGCACTTGTTTCCTTTCTGGTTCGTTAATAGTTCACAGTTCACGTGGGCGGGTGGGGTAACGACGATCAAATCACGAATGGGCTGTAATGCACACGTGTGTCAAGTCAGACGTGTTCTCTGAATATCCCGCGACATTTTACTGCCCTTAAGGGGGACCAGACCTCTCCTCATCGGATGTACCCATTTTTCATTATCCATTAAAAAGTCTTAACAAAATTTTTCGCACGACATATTCATTACTAAAAAAAATATTCCAACTACCCTGTTTTTGTCAATTCTTAACTAGTGACTACTAAGAATAAATAAGTTTTTGTTCTCTTGAGGGTGATCACAAACAAGCAATACTGATTTTAGAACATGTACTAAGCAATGTCCTATGTGCTATCGACACCTAAAATAAGGTACCTACTGCAACACTGATGTATATTGTGGCAAAAATTCCATAAATCCAAGTTGGTGTGATTCCCTACCCTTCGCTAGTAATATTTTGCGACTCGCTTCCAAATATAATTTTTATAGTGCAAAATTAATTTTACGGTGTCGGTAAGGGTAGTGAAATACGCTACAGGGGTTCACCACATCGCACATGCGTGTGGGCGTGTCGCAGGTACTTAAAGGAGTTAAAGGGTGCTTCGGTCAGGAGTTTGTTCGGAAGGAGGGGTGCAGGTATAATCGGGTAATGGGCGCGTTCTTATCTATGAACGTGGAGGCCCAGTCTGCCAATAGCGTCAGTGCAAGAAGGACGCATGTTGTCAATTACCTCAGCAGACAACGGGAATAGCAAAGGCCTTGTCTTTGTTCTTGACCTTGTTATGTCGGAATCAAAACCATTCGAAGGATCGCTTAACACCCTGCGCAAGTCAATAGGAATGGGAAATATATTATTTTTTTACCGCAGAAAGAACATTATCGTCAACAAAGTGTCACTAGCATAAAGGTTTTTAGCAAAAAGGTAATTAAAAAATATACAATTTCACACACATTTATCTTCAGAGGTGTTCTATATTTAATTACTTTGTGCCGCGGAGAGAGAGACAGATTCGTTATGTAAGGAATAGTTGTACAAAAATGCGCCATTCTAAAAAAAATATTAAATGAAATGTTGGCAAAAGCCATTATGAAGCATGGCCGTTTCTTCGGTTTTGTGGTTTTTTATAAGTATTTTGACTGAGGTTTTATATGTCATGTTATCTATGTTCAAATATCAACCAACTACCATCGAAATCTCGTTATCAAATGCGTGTTCTTTTAGTCTGTGTAGATGACAATAATTTCTCTGTGTTCTGTGAAGTTATATTTGAAAGGTTAATTGTTTGGATTATTGGGATAGACTTATGTTGAAACATACACAATACAATTTATATTCTTTTCAGATTATAAATAAAGGATAAAAATATATATTTCTAAGTTTTTGGTAGCATTATTTTGTAAAATTTTATCATACTCCAATTAATATGTATACGTACTATAACTTGCATAAACTGTTATAACCTGCATTATCGTTTACAGTCAGATACAAATGTTGCTACAAGTACGATTCATGCGGTTAAGATTACGATTGCTATTACGGTTCAGTTTGAGCGCTCTATTTTATCGTCACAATTAATCACCTTATGAGTCGCAATAATTTTATGAATGTATAGAGGAGGCATCTCGTGCAATCGAGTGAGTTGAGGTAAGTCGAGGGATTTAGGTGGATCTTAACGACGAAGTTTTTGAGAGCCGATGAGGGTGAAATGTGACGAGAATGGAATAGCGCCGGAATGCAGTGGCGGGGGAAACGGGAGATTCCTGAGAAAACCCGCTGACCAGCGGTATCGTCCGGCACGAATCCAACTTGCGAAAATCCGGGACTGACCCGGCCACTCAGCCTCCGCGGCCCCTGTGAAATAGAAGAACCTTCGCGATATAACCGGCAAACTTATTAAGTTCTATACAGTAGGGAAGACCTACATGTGTGCAACAATTTATCAGAGGAATTATCGGATTTACGGGGGGGAAAAACCGGTGATTAAATGATGTGCCTGAATAAAATCTGTGCTTTCAAGGATTACAGTGGGGAGAGTACTTTGCATTCTGACAAATAAAGAATTCAGAAGACGATAAGCGTTCCATAATAAAAAAACTTTTGCTTTCGTTCCCACAAGGATATAGCCACTACTCTCAACGCGTAGNGACGATAAGCGTTCCATAATAAAAAAACTTTTGCTTTCGTTCCCACAAGGATATAGCCACTACTCTCAACGCGTAGTCCTCAAAGGAGAACTTGAGCCAGGACTAAAATATCCATCGTATATATTTAGCATTCAAGAAAGTATATCCCAATTCAAATGTAGATGGAAGGTTTCACCGTTGTATATTTAAAAGGGAATTTTCCGTATTCAGTTTCAAAAGGACTTGGACTGATACCTGTCGAACTTGTGACTATTTATCGAGAGGAATAAAACCATCAATTGGGGCTGTAAAATTTTTCTTAAAATGTAATCGAGAAAACGAACAAATGCGGACAGAGAAAACAATAAAAAAATGTCTTCTTCCAATCTACAGTGTCAGTAAAGTAATCTTCAAGTTCAGTACAACTTTGGCTGTCGGTATTTAGTAATTTATGTTTATCTCACCAAGTCACACAGTAATATTAAATTTGAAACATATTTAAATTTATGAAGTGTGTATACGCGAAACAAGTACTTTATTATGTTAATGGGTTTGTGTTGCAACGTTTCTACTCTTTTTATCGGCGCTGTAAGGCCTAAATTGAAGAGAGATAAATAGTATTACTTTTAACGAAAATTTTAATTTAAAAAAATATTTTCATTTCAATATTCAATTTTTTTCCCTGACAACGTACAGCTCATACATAGAATCTTCAAACTTTTCTGAAGCCCAGCTTAAGTTCTACTTCGAGCATATTCTTCCAACTTATGCAAACAAAGCTTCACTATGACTAGAAGATTACACCAACGGGACAACGCATCTCGGCGTAATAATATTTTACACACCAACTATTACTTACTTGAAATTACCAACACACATTTTTCCCATTGGTTTTGTTCGTATTGATTATAAATTAAACATGATTTAGAATTGAAATATAAGTAAAAATTCGAATTAACCAATTATAACTTACATTTATGTTAACAGAGGTATAAAAAGTATTTTGATACGCAACAGGAAACAACTAAACACGTAATACATGGGGTGCTTTTTTATAGGTTTGTCTGAAAAAGTGTGACGAATACCGCGAATATACTACTACAGCATGTGTCCCAGTAGATTGTCTGAATATAAGAGCAATTCAGTATTATTGTACGTTTAACGTATTGGGTAAAAGGGGATGGACAATTGATTATTTTCTAAAAATGATTACAATAAATATTGTTTAAGCGGTCAAAATATTACAGTATATAAAATATATTTTAGTAAAGCCCTATAACATAAGAAAGTATTTTTTCTTAAAAAATTAAACTTTAAACAGAAAAAAAGAAAGAAAATGAGATATAACCAACACGGTGTCCAACTCTCTCTCTCTCTCTCTCTCTCTCTCTCTCTCTCTCTCCCTCTTTATTCAGAATGAAAAAACCCTAAAATATTTTACTATGTTTTTTTAAGAATTGTGGTTGTTTTGTGGCTTTATGTGAATTAAAATGTGAAAAAAATGTCAAAATAGGTGATTATATAACTTACAGCTAGCACAATTAGAAGCATTCTAACATCAAATAATGGGACAAACATATTCCAAAAATTTACCTCAAAACCACGTTTTATTTCAGCATAATTTTTTCTGGAAGTCACTGGAAAAATACAAAGAAATTTCTCTGAGATATGGCTTTTTGTTCACTTGTGGTTAATATTTAACTTAAAACTATAGACCTTTCGTGGTTTCTTCACACTTTCTGAATCAAACCTTTGAAAAATTACTCCATATATGACGTGTTTGGTTGTTTCCTAAATATGCCATGTGCCACGAGCGTATTACACTTCCGTTAATTAAAAAGTATCTTATTTATGACGAAATTAAAAAAAAAANTATGCCATGTGCCACGAGCGTATTACACTTCCGTTAATTAAAAAGTATCTTATTTATGACGAAATTAAAAAAAAAACTAAGAATATAGGTGTGTTGGTCGTTCCTAAAAATAAATAGTTCTCATGCAAGATGATATTAAATCGNAAAAAAAAACTAAGAATATAGGTGTGTTGGTCGTTCCTAAAAATAAATAGTTCTCATGCAAGATGATATTAAATCGAGTCCGCTCGAACTCGGTGCGTCGTACCTTTGGTATAATTATCTGGGATCCGTGTAACTTTCTTTGTATGAGGCGGAGTTATATCGAGAAAGTATACATTTTACAGGGATTCAGAAAATTTTAAATAAACCGTGAGTGGACTAAACCAATCATTTCAATCTTATCATAAATCATGAAATAAAATTAGGACGAATCACATAAAGATTTTCCATCAAAAATCCTTTGTGTTTTTATTGTGACTTAAAAAACTATTTTCAGCTGTAGCCAAACATAATAATTTTTTTTAATGTGTATTTATTATATTTTATAACATATATATTATAGTTTTTTATATATTCTGTGGCAAATTAATCTAAATTATTTAAACTGAAAATTTTTCCGCATTGACAACATCACTACGTGAAGTCACATCAGAGAAAGAAAACTATTCAGAAATTAGTACCTATGTTTGTCTCATGAATCCGCTCGATCTCGTCGATAGCGTTGTAATTA
Organism: Clitarchus hookeri; assembly: GCA_002778355.1. NCBI lineage: Eukaryota > Metazoa > Arthropoda > Insecta > Phasmatodea > Phasmatidae > Clitarchus > Clitarchus hookeri. Next base: position 93,316 of record NQII01006568.1, read on the forward strand.
GGGAAGGAATTACTGGAACAGACAGCCACGCTAGGGGCAGTGGCCGTCTCGGCATTCGCTTGCAGTGACTTTGGAAAACCACATCAAATCTGTCTTAAGATGGCCGGGCCGGGAATTGAACCCAAGTTCTCCCGAATGTGATTACAGTATGTTATCCCGGCACCGCGGATAGCGGAGCCTACGATGTCACGTCTGGTCGGTCAATGTACTGACACCATTGTGCAAGAACATACATTTGTAAACTTGTTGTTTGTGACTCTGTTAAACCAGGATAAAACCCGAATGGATTTTCGTGGTTTTTGGGTTCCTTGTGGCAGATAGTTAATATGACAGCATGGATTAAAAATTTATCTTATATGGACACCCCCACATTATCGATTATCGGAAATCTACTTTGCCAGGAGGGGTGTTTCCCATGTTGTTACAGTAAAATCCGAATGACACCGTGTCACGATCATTATTAATTTGCACGCGAGTATGACTTTTCACGTGAATACAAGTTTTCTGCTGATATCACCGAAACTATGGATCCACGTTTTCCGGAAATGAAAAGCCGCAGATGAAAAGTAACTTCTTTTAAAACAAATGGAAGAAAGAGAGAGATAGACCACCTTCCAGAAATAAATGTGCTTAGATTTCAAGGATAAGAAAAGGTTTTATATCGATAAATAAGCTGAATCTCTGTCGATTAGGGAGGAGAGTTGAAAGAATATACTTCAGATGTTGGATTTCATGAGCGCAATGTACATTGCATTTTATAAATAAATTTGTAAAGAAGTTTTTAAGGTTTAAACTTAGGATTTTTATGCTATTGCCATACACTTGTATATGCTACAAATGTTATGAATATATATTTAAATTTAAAAAAATGTCTGTCGCAGTTTTAATTTATGCAACAAAGGAATTAAGTTCCTTCTGTAAAATATTCATTTAGGCACAAAGGTTAAGTTTTTCCTTATTTCATCGCATATATTAATTTTCTCTCCTTAACACAGGTTAACAGTTTGCTATTGAATTAATGTACACTGTAAGTCATTTCCTACTTAAAGGTCATCGAAGTGTCAAAAATTGCTTCCTTAATTTTGAGCATGTAATATTAATTTTTACATTACATAAACATAATTAGGCAAAAATTCAATACCCATGGTAAAAAAAATTGTAGCGCTTTTTATAAAGCAATTATGATCATATTTATTTTATATCTTGTTCTACACAAATGTTAAACTGTTGCTTTATTCAAACAGGAAGTTTAATATCAGGTTATGTGTTCTTTAAAATATGGGAAAACTATAGTAATTTTGCTTTGAAATTCTGAACTTCGTTTTCAAAACATAAAGAACNGTGTTCTTTAAAATATGGGAAAACTATAGTAATTTTGCTTTGAAATTCTGAACTTCGTTTTCAAAACATAAAGAACAATCTGGACTCTCCAACAGCTTTAAGGGCATGTAAAATCTGTGTTTTTTTTTTTAATCAATGCAATATGTTAGAGTCTGTAATTTTTTTTCCTTTATTCTATTGCAAACCACTCTAAATGTGACAATTAGCAAATATTTGCCCTACTTGCTTTCTATAAATATCTACGTATGTTAGGCATACATTATAAATAAATAAGACCAATGCTCTCTAATAAATAAATTCTGATCGAACCTTAATTGACTTCAATGTTACTCCGCTGAAACCAACAACGCATAATTACGACCAGTGATTTTAGAGAACAAATTAGAGATAGAAGTTTCATACATTATAGGGGAACAAACAGTCGTGATGGCGTGGTTAGACCTTGATTCGGCATCCAACCGGAATGCACATTCACAAATAACATGGCAACCAGTGGGTCTTTGTTGGAAACAACAAAAATGTACTTCGCCAGACTGAGATGCAGGCCACGATTGCACCATATCCTGGCCATATAGGGCAGCGTAACGCAGCATGTGCATAGTTTCTGGGTTCAACGCTTTGCAAACAAGGTCAACCAAGAAGCCGCCAAGATGCGCTGACCGGAGTAATACGTTTATTCACCAGCCTTCAAATTCAACTATAATATGCCACTGTTCAAATAGAACGGAATGTATGTGATTAAATTTGGGAGGTAAATATATTAATATACAAGCTACCCTGATTATAAAAGTTAATTCTCTGCACTTTTGAGTAATGTCCACTTATACCTTCCTGATCTTAATTTTTCATAGTTCGAACTGTTGCGAAATTATTTTAATCGTTTTAAGTTCACCACTACTATAATTAAAATTACTGTCTGAGTTTTAGCTTGAACATTTAACTAATATAAATAACTAGCAAGCCGGCCTGGCTTCACCCGGGCACAGCTGAGTTTAACAGCGATACACTAATAAATAAATTGGGAAAAGACATTTGATTTATGTGAAAACAGAATTATAAAAGTATACTATAGTGGCCTAGGTTTTTAACTGATTATGACAACCCAAAAGGAAGGAAATATTTTTTACCCGATAGCCAAGAAGTAGGGTATTGTTTTTGGAGTGTATCTGTGCAACTATCGCGTAGTTACCACATTTCCGCTTTCCAACTCCGATGTATGAAAATCAAAACGTGAGCTTCATCACGTTGTAGTTTTAGAAATAAGTGTACCTAGGTACTGATTTTTTGCGCTTGGATGAGGGATCTTAATCGATCACCAAAGTTAAGCAACGTTCCCAGCGGCACACATTTGGATGGGTGACAATTTAGTGGCATAACATCTGAGCGCTTCCGGGCTACGGAGGGTACGTTAAATATTCGGTCCTGGTTGTTATCGATTGATAGCAGTCGTTAAGCAATTTCAGTGGTTCTCGGGCGGCCTGATACACTCTGACACCAGAGGAAACAAATATTTCGGTCACGTTCCCAACCGTTGCAGAATTACGTTTTGTTGTTATTCCACAGGAACCGTACAATTTTATATTATATATTAAAAGTATCCTATGTCCTATTACAGGATCTAAAGTACCTACAAACCAAATTTCATCAAAATCCGTTCAGCCGTTATGGAGCTGAGTTCGATCACGTTCTCAGCCGTTGCAGAATTAGGTTTGGTTGTTATTCCACAGGAACCATACAATTTTCCGGAATAAAAATTATATTTTGTCCTATTCCAGAACCTAAAGTATCTACATACAAAATTTCATTAAAATTCGTTTAACCATTATGGAGCTGAGTGGTAACAAACATACACACACACAGAGAGAGACTTTCGCATTTATAATATTAGTAGGATAATAACTCTAAAATCATAACAACATGAATACATGTGTTCAACATTTATGATGCGTATCATAAAAATAAATTTAAACAGAAAAAAGAGCATCGATTATAATATAGCTTGAGTAATAACTCTCAATATGTATATCAAAAGAGTGCAAATAAGTCGTTGACAATAAGCAAACGGATATACGTTTGCGACAATAAAACGTAAAACTGTTGGAAGATGATAAAATATTGACAACTAATTGATATATATATATATATATATATATAGTACTTGACATGTATAAAAATGTTACATGCCCAAGAAGTAATTCATTACTGCCAACTGCTGCTGTCTTAAAGTTCTCAGTCAAGGGTGAACCGTACAAACGCTCTGCTGTGTGTTTACAGTGGCCTTGCGGAGGTGAACTATGTACTAAGTGTCTTCCACGCGAACGCGTCAGCCTTTCTTCATATTGTGAGTCCCTTACACCAAGACTATGTGGTGTGAATCGTTCATTACAATAGTTTATTTGTAAGTACTGAAAATTCTCTGTATTAATAATTACAATAGAAACAAATTTAAAGGCGAAAGTTTTGAACAAAGAAAACCTAAATGCTTTTCCCTGGCAAACCAAAGTTGAAACTTATAAGTGTTACGTATTTTACGATAAATATGTGTAAATAATATATAATGATATCTATAAAATGTGTTAAATTATACCAAATGTTTGTCTTACAAAATAGAATCTAAAATTACGGTGTTAATAGTCATTGCTTTTTCTTTAAAACTGCATTTTTTGTCACAATGCAATAAACTATTATAAATTAGACGTCTCTATTTTATTATGGTGACTTTTACAATGTATTAATTTATTGATAGAAGCTGTTAGTTCAGTAGGTTAATTATACATTTTTTTTATAGTTGCAAGCATTAGAATGTGACTTTTTTTCAATGTTTTAAAACTCAAAACTGGTTTGAATTTTTCCTTTTATTATACATCATAAATTTCAAAAATAGGTTTTGAAGGCCTCCTATTAGCAATAGGTAATTTTTTTTTTTTGTTATGCAATCATACAATTTTTAAAGTAACGTTTGTTATGTAAGTGTTACTGTTACCTGCAGGTTGCAGTGCGAGTGGTGTATTTAAAATATGGGAACCTCTGTTTACGTGTATATAGAGTTACGACTCGCGAGCTGGGTCACGCAGTAATGCCGACGATGTGTAACGACAGCGCGCGCCTTGACGTCGCGGCTGTGTGTGATGTCAGAACAGGCGTCCTGCTGCCTCTGCTATCGCGGACATTGCATGTGCGCCGCCCTCCGGAGGGACTTTGGATGAGACTATATGACGTCACTGCTGGTTGCTGCCGTTCATGAACGTGCAGCGCCGTTGTTCTGAATCTCACAAGGGAATTTATTTACAAAATGCATTCACAGCTTGTCTAAACCCCTTATTTAAAAATTAGTTTGAATAAATAATAGGGCCCTAATAGTTTATGGGGAGTAAGATTTTGTGTAAAATTTATNCTTATTTAAAAATTAGTTTGAATAAATAATAGGGCCCTAATAGTTTATGGGGAGTAAGATTTTGTGTAAAATTTATTTGAGAATGTAATACTGGTTTTATTATATTTATGGATTTATTATATTTCTATGTGTGTCTGACATTGAATGTTTGTGTTTCGACACGTGCGTTTAAAGTTCATTTATATCTGAATAGTCTTCATCAATTATATCAGGCAATAACATTTTTATGCTAACTATGTTACTGTTTAAAATACATTTTTTAGGCAATTTATACAAGTGGGAATAGTTATACAAGTAACTAGTTGCATACAGTTTTTTTTCCTCTAAAAATAATTTATTGCAGTTAGCTGTGTGCGCGGATGAAACTTTTAACGAATAAAATGTTATTAAAGACGAGGTACATCAACACATAGTATAAGAAAAACATCATGACACTGCTTATGTAAAATATAAGATAGTAGAGAAGAAAGGAATACATAAATAATTAAGTTGGGAAAAATTACAATACTACTTCCACACAAAGGGGTAGCATACGGGGGTTGGGGAAATCTGCACTCAATGACCTACACCAGGGAAGTCAAAAGGAAAGTGCCCTCGTGGTACACTTCCGCACTGAGTAGCACAGAAGGTCCCCACAGCAAAAGTGCGATATATCACCAGATTACTGCCTGAAACTCTTTCAAGGCCAGTAGAGTACAGAAGACAGGCCCCTCTGATCGGGTCACCACCACTCCAACAGGGAGCTAGGAAAAGTGTCCCCCGTATCTAATGCGAAACGAAAGGTTGACCCCTGGGTAAAAACTTCTAACAATTGGGTGAATGTACGTAAACCATGAGCGGACAGTCACAGTCGAAGTGAATGTGTCTCGGGCACTGTTCCCATTTCGTTAAATACCCTTGGCATTGCAAACAATTATTCCTTATTGGCGTTGGTTTCAGCAGTCTGCGCATCAAACAAATGACTCACACGGCGTGCCTCTTGCACTTCCGAAGGCCACGAGGATTAGCTTATCCCGAGTTGCACCATTAACAGCCTTGAACAGAGATGCTAAGATCTTGGTTCAAATACGAACTTCAGTTGGATCCCAGCTCCAATGTACGAGTGTTGCACCATCGCGAATGGCCGAATTTCGCATCGTAGATCTTCTGATCTTGGTTCGGAACTAGAATTGAGAGGAAACACTGTTTGTAATTTGCTCTAATTTCGTGACGTCATGATTCNTCTGATCTTGGTTCGGAACTAGAATTGAGAGGAAACACTGTTTGTAATTTGCTCTAATTTCGTGACGTCATGATTCAACTTTTTATTTTGAAGTTCGGAGACAATTAATAGGTTTTTGTGGACATTATCTCTTAAGAATAGAATGTTTTACTGTATAGGTAAGTTAGTTTAATGCACTCCAAAATTTCCGTTTCATATGTTTTGTTTGAATTGAAACACTTTGCACACACTTTTTCCGTTATTTTTAATACCAATACTATTGAAGAAGGTAATGAACTTAGAACTAGATGGTGCGATGTTTTATCTGTTTTAAGTAAAATAATTGTTGTACGAATTTTANAGAAGGTAATGAACTTAGAACTAGATGGTGCGATGTTTTATCTGTTTTAAGTAAAATAATTGTTGTACGAATTTTGCTGAATAAAATTCAAGCGTGTTTTATGTTGCTTTGAATTTCCCCCTCCCCAAAAAAAATGGGACTTGGTGCTACCTGTTGGCGTGTTTAGAAACTACATTTGTCGGCTACGGCTGCTTTCTCATGAGNAAAAAAATGGGACTTGGTGCTACCTGTTGGCGTGTTTAGAAACTACATTTGTCGGCTACGGCTGCTTTCTCATGAGCATAAAATTCGAGGTGAGATTTAGCTCGTGCGGAAAATTAGGAAATTTCTGAAATTCTGAATGGTTTTCCAGTTTTCCGTTTTGTTTGCTCGGAGAGATAAGCATCAATTTCATTCTCTTTTTACGAAACATTAATATCATCTTTAATAAAATTAATGCATTGTATCTTAAGCCTTTGAAAAATTTCTCAACTTACACTTTACAGNCATTAATATCATCTTTAATAAAATTAATGCATTGTATCTTAAGCCTTTGAAAAATTTCTCAACTTACACTTTACAGCAGTAATAAAAACTGAATCCATTTTTAAACGATTTAAATGTTACTAAGCTTATATCTAGTTAATAAATATATTTATAAGTGCTCTTATATTCAAATAACCTATATTTAACAGACCTTTAGTTACTTTTTTCACTCTATAAACACTTAAAACATATTTGTATGTGACAAACAGAACTTAAATACCAAATAACTGAACGTTTGTGCCATTTTTTTTAAAAAAAAAGTTTATATCTTNCTGAACGTTTGTGCCATTTTTTTTAAAAAAAAAGTTTATATCTTTTACATATTAAAGTAAAGCGGCCGTATTTACTTGATCCGAGATCAACCTCCTGAACCGCCAAAATGCACGGTTCAAGGCTAGGTCCAAATTTATCTTAGTTCAGCGCACCAAACACAATGATGCAACAACCTTATGAGAGCTGAACCAGGCTCAAACCTGTATTTGATCCTAGATCGTTGCCGAACCNCATTAATATCATCTTTAATAAAATTAATGCATTGTATCTTAAGCCTTTGAAAAATTTCTCAACTTACACTTTACAACAGTAATAAAAACTGAATCCATTTTTAAACGATTTAAATGTTACTAAGCTTATATCTAGTGAATAAATATATTTATAAGTGCTCTTATATTCAAATAACCTATATTTAACAGACCTTTAGTTACTTTTTTCACTCTATAAACACTTAAAACATATTTGTATGTGACAAACAGAACTTAAATACCAAATAACTGAACGTTTGTGCCATTTTTTTTAAAAAAAAAGTTTATATCTTTTACATATTAAAGTAAAGCGGCCGTATTTACTTGATCCGAGATCAACCTCCTGAACCGCCAAAATGCACGGTTCAAGGCTAGGTCCAAATTTATCTTAGTTCAGCGCACCGAACACAATGATGCAACAACCTTATGAGAGCTGAACCAGGCTCAAACCTGTATTTGATCCTAGATCGTTGCCGAACCTAGATGGTGCAACCGGGCATAAGTCCTCGGATCACAGAACTGCGCGAATACAACGGAATTCATTCTGCCCCGTGTCCGTATGGATCGGGATTGTGGGAAGTACGTGAGAATATGGGAGTATTGGGAACTTCAAACTAGAACGGTGCAACTTAGGTTTAAAGTCGGCATGAGGAAATACAATTGCGTGGCGTGCGCCGGCGCGCAGTTCCGCAAACACTGCGGCACTCGAGCCGCGAGGAAGTGTTGATGCGGGGAATGTGTTGCTTTCGCACTTCGTAACTCGGTCGCGTCATCTGGCTCGTAGCTGCGACTTCTCGTCCTTCCATGTGGCAACTAATAACGTGATACGGGCTTTATGTCAGAATACTTAAATGTCGTAGTTAACTGTAATTCCTTATTTATATGCATTTTATGAGAAGTTTCTTAAATAAACAGTATGTAAACTGAAGGGAAAGTATCATAAAATAATTTTGCTTTATCCGTGCACAGCAATATATAACTACGTACAATATGGTGTACTTCATGGAATTAATTAAATAAGCTCGAGGTGAAAATTAATTTCATGAAAATGCTCACGGGATTAAGAATAGCTCTCACAACAATAATTTAGTTCCAAATAACAACACCCAGCCTGCACAGAGGAATTAAATTTTTATTTTGATTACTACAATTGCATTATAGGGTAAAGTGTGCACAATTTTATTTACGTGATTAGATACGTACGAGGCATTATGAAGTACTATCAATTGAAATACTGTTTGTTATTTAGGAATAAACTATTTACTTTGTAAATTAGGATATTGGGCTATAAAAAATACATTGTTACTTAAACGTAATTCATTTCTTAAAGTATATATCATGACATTATTTAAATGACATTGCTTCTGTAAAGTTAAAATTGTTTTAATTGCAAAAGTGGACGTGGCTGAATTATTGTTACAAACAACTCCTAAGGAAATTAGCGTCGGTGGGCGGGGGAATTTGTTTAAATGTGGGAGTGGATGGAGAATAACTGATGGAAAGCTGCGAGAGGGTAGGGAGAAACCTAGCCTCCGCCATTTGTTACGATATTTTTTATGTATCTCTCATACCGAAAAGCGGCTATAAGGGCGTCACAAGTTATTGATATGTATTATGTAATGAACAGTATGTAAAAAGTGTTTATTTAACGTTAAATTTGTATAATATTATTGCAATAAACATAATGAATTATGGGTGGTGGGAGCTATACAAATATGATGAAGTATTAATTTTAATTAAATTGTAAACTTTTAACCAGCCAAATTCTGAGTAAAGGGTAATTGGAGAGTCCCTACCTTGTTCATGATTCCGAATGCTGCTTAAGATGGCGGAATTCGACGGCCGGACACACCCACCCTCAGTGGTCTTCTCGTTCCAATGGCCTGACGATAAAAGACACCGTCCACTGGCTACACTGCCCTATATCGGCTGCATTGTCCCCGTTTACTGGCTGGTGGAGGGGTTTTCGGTGGTTTGCGATTTCATAACTAATATCAGCAATCACGGCCCGTGTCCTGGATAAATATGTGAAGGTGCGATCAGCTAAGGCCTGATCACAACTCGTAACACTACTAAATTAGAGTTCAAAATTAGAGTATTAAAATATTTGTTTATTTTGCGGATTCATGACACATACGTGTGATACAGTTAGTGAGTTATTGACACTTCTTTGTAGCGTGAAGTATATAACCGGTAATTCCTCAACTGATATTCGATCTGACGTCTCTAAATATTTCAGAAGGAAATGTAACAACTGTGGGCGTAGATGTAGCAGCTAATACACTCTTTGCTGTAAAACAACCTTTAATATTTTGGAATATTTCCAATGTCGAGCTTTTAATGCATTAAGACATATTCCAGCTCAAAGAATTTGTATAAAAGCGTTGTTTCTTTATGGCAAATATTCTCCACTTTTTGAAACACGTTATATTTCCTGCTCTGTTGGCGATTATTAAGGCAATGCTGCGGGCAAGCTTATAAGTTTAAAAGTAAATGTGGGCTTATTTTTATTCTGAGAACTTTTTACACACGGTGGTAGCATAAGTGACAATGGCGAGCAAAACAAAAAACCCACGTTTTTCAATATTGTTCAATTGTCAGCAACCTGCGTACTGAAGTTATTGTAAATTGCTGTCGAAACTCAACACATGGAGTGAAAATCGGAATATTTCATTGAAACGCTCATGTCCGTAAATTCAGGCGTTAGTGGTCGCATAGTGTGGACAATGTTCCGCGCTCAGGCTGCAAACAGGCAGCCACTCGCATGCGTGAGTCATGTGGGTTGCAGCTCTCGCAGGCGGCACATCCCTGCGGGGTTTTGTGAAGTTCTGGAACATCTACTACACAACTATCTACCCGCCATATTTAAACAAAACTTACACAAATCTGGAAAAAACATGAAGTAGAAACCAATCAGGGTCTTTGAGCACTGTAAACGCAAGAAAACCTATTTGCGCCAGCTCTAGTTGAAAATTAATAGGTTATGTCAGAAATAAAATATACTTAGCAATTAATTAAAAAAATTTAAATTTGATAATATTATTTTTGCAAAAATCAGCTATTACAAACATAATCTACAGTAATGTTACCCTCTTCAGTGCATATTAAGTATTAAAAACTATGACATTTTAAATTATAAACTAAATGTTTGTCAATAATTTATAAATTAAAAATTAAGTTTTTTTAATATAAACGATAATTTAAAACCATTTTTGAAGTTATACTTCTTTTGACGCGTTAAGGGTAAAAGTTTAGTGTGCAACGAGAGTTGCGCGCTTACAGTGTAACGAAACTCGACAGTGAACGTGGTAGGGGTATGGCCCAACGCGTATGCGCGTATCATCTGGCTATATACAAACGCAAGGTACACAACATAGCGCATGGTTATATTTAAAACCGACAGAAAATCAGTTTATGTAATGAGCACATTGAAAAACATTTTATTTATATAAGTAATTCATTGTGAATAGATAAATATATATCTTATTAATTAATTTTACTTGCATTGTGCCGTGAAAAATTTGTTAGTGACAAGAATTGTAGAATAAAATTTTAATGAAACAGTTTTCAAGTATTTGAGGTTAATTTTTGGTAAGTATTTAATTATGTTCTTTAATCAAACCATCATTTATTGTATTTAATGTCTTTCTTCGGTAATTTTATCGTTTTCCTACTTATATAAATTATTTTCTTACGTAATAAAATTTTATTTTACACACGCCAAAGAAGTATAACTTCTAACGTGCTTACATAAGTACACACAAACATGTTTTTTTTGTTATTTATCAATAATGTAAAGTAATATGTTATGATTTGTACGATTTTTAAAGTATTAGATTTAATAACCGTGAAGATACCGTGATGTATTATTAAACATGAGAATAAACGCTTTATGCTGGTAGCAATAGATCGAGTGTAAAATCATCTCTGTATCTCCAGACATTTATATGTTTGTTGCCATACAACGATAAATATGTTTGTGTCCGGAGCGCTACACACGGGTTCAACACCACGAGGCGCATTTAGTGTAAGGTGAAAGTAACGAAAATTCCATAGCCGAACAGCTTCTGTACCTCAGCTGAGGACTGTGCATTTGTTACCGTCGACCGACCTCTGCAGAGAACGGGCTTCCTGGAGCATGCCATATCTTCATTCAGTACAGTCCTTGCATGACGACTGGTAAAGTTAATTCATGGTTGCTTACAATTATCTGAAGCAGGGCTGCAGTTATACTTTCAGGAGATTCGTCCACCTAATGCAAACAAAGTTTAACAAATTCTAGAAATTTACACCAAAAGGACCACGCACCGCATTCGTGCGCGACAATGGAGTACAATTCTGCATAAGAAGTATTTTTTTACTAGGCATTACCAGCATACCTATTTTATCCCTGATTGTTTTGTTTGTAATAAAGTGAATATTATAATTTACAGAAAAATTATATATGTGAAAGTTCAATGCAAACAAAAATAAAACATTTTTATGTTAACCTAAATATAAAACCATTTCTATACATGATGTATTTAGGAAGCAACTAAAAACCTTCACACATGTGGTGATTTTTCAAATATTTGATTGAGAGAGTGTGAAGAAACCGCGAATATACTATATGTAGAGATTGCTTAAAAATCACAGAATTAAAAATTTTACGAGAGGGAAATTTATGTCCTCCAACACGTGCTTTGGCATGAGGTGACAAAACTAGACTCGAGCTATTTATGGATTTGTAAAGGCGCGCAACCCAAGACAAATCAACGCAAGATCGGTGGACTGTCTAAGCCTCATGGTTTACTTCTGATACGACGCTGTAATGCTATGGAGCACCAGTTCACTTGGAAAGAAAAGTGCTGGACCACGTGAATGCCATATACTGGATGAGGTCCCAATGTACGTTCAACAGCTGAAAGGGCTGCAACGCGACGGAGCTCCAGTTCACTGTCACAGAAATAGGTGGGACCACGTGGATGCCATATACTGGATGAGGTGCCAGTGTACGTTCAACAGGTGACAGGGCTGCTACAAGACGGAGCTCCAGTTCATTGTCACAGAAATGTGTGGGACCACGTGGATGCCATATACTGGATGAGGTGCCAGTGTACATTCAACAGGTGATGTGGCTGAAACGCGACAGAGCTCCAGATCACTTTGAAAGAAATGTGCGGGACCACATGGATGTCATATACTGGATGAGGTCCCAGTGTACGTTCAACAGCTGAAAGGGCTGCAACGCGACGGAGCTCCAATTCACTGTCACAGAAATGGGTGGGACCACGTGGATGCTATATACGGGATGAGGTGTCAGTGTATGTTCAACAGGTGATGTGGCTGTAACGCGACGGAGCTCCAGTTCACTTTGAAAGAAATGTGCGGGACCACATGGATGTCATATACTGGATGAGGTCCCAATGTACGTTCAACAGCTGAAAGGGCTGCAACGCGACGGAGCTCCAATTCACTGTCACAGAAATGGGTGGGACCACGTGGATGCTATATACGGGATGAGGTGTCAGTGTATGTTCAACAGGTGATGTGGCTGTAACGCGACGGAGCTCCAGTTCACTTTGAAAGAAATGTGCGGGACCACATGGATGTCATATACTGGATGAGGTCCCAATGTACGTTCAACAGCTGAAAGGGCTGCAACGCGACGGAGCTCCAATTCACTGTCACAGAAATGGGTGGGACCACGTGGATGCTATATACGGGATGAGGTGTCAGTGTATGTTCAACAGGTGATGTGGCTGTAACGCGACGGAGCTCCAGTTCACTTTGAAAGAAATGTGCGGGACCACATGGATGTCATATACTGGATGAGGTCCCAATGTACGTTCAACAGCTGAAAGGGCTGCAACGCGACGGAGCTCCAGTTCACTGTCACAGAAATAGGTGGGACCACGTGGATGCCATATACTGGATGAGGTGCCAGTGTACGTTCAACAGGTGATGTGGCTGCAATGCGACGGAGCTCCAGTTCACTTTGGCAGAAATGTGCGGGACCACGTGAATGCCATATACTGGATGAGGTGTCAGTGTACGTTCAACAGGTGATGTGGCTGAAACGCGACAGAGCTCCAGTTCACTTTGAAAGAAATGTGCGGGACCACATGGATGTCATATACTGGATGAGGTCCCAGTGTACGTTCAACAGGTGACAGGGCTGCTACTAGACGGAGCTCCAGTTCACTGTCACAGAAATGTGTGGGACCACGTAGATGCCATATCCTGGATGAGGAGCCAGTGTACGTTCAACAGGTGATGTGGCTGCAATGCGACGGAGCTCCAGTTCACTTTGGCAGAAATGTGCGGGACCACGTGAATGCCATATACTGGATGAGGTGTCAGTGTACGTTCAACAGGTGATGTGGCTGAAACGCGACAGAGCTCCAGTTCACTTTGAAAGAAATGTGCGGGACCACATGGATGTCATATACTGGATGAGGTCCCAGTGTACGTTCAACAGGTGACAGGGCTGCTACTAGACGGAGCTCCAGTTCACTGTCACAGAAATGTGTGGGACCACGTAGATGCCATATCCTGGATGAGGAGCCAGTGTACGTTCAACAGGTGATGTGGCTGCAATGCGACGGAGCTCCAGTTCACTTTGGCAGAAATGTGCGGGACCACGTGAATGCCATATACTGGATGAGGTGCCAGTGTACGTTCAACAGGTGATGTGGCTGCAATGCGACGGAGCTCCAGCTCACTTTGACAGAAATGTGCGGGACCACATGGTTGCCATATACTGGATGAGGTCCCAGTGTACGTTCAACGGGTGACAGGGCTGCTACTAGACGGAGCTCCAGTTCACTGTCACAGAAATGTGTGGGACCATGTGGATGCCATATACTGGATGAGGTGTCAGTGTACGTTCAACAGGTGATGTGGCTGAAACGCGACAGAGCTCCAGTTCACTTTGAAAGAAATGTGCGGGACCACATGGATGTCATATACTGGATGAGGTCCCAATGTACGTTCAACAGGTGACAGGGCTGCATCGAGACGGAGCTACAGTTCACTGTCACAGAAATGTGTGGGACCACGTGGATGCCATATATCCAAATCGATGAATTCGTAGAGGAAGGCATTTCCCACGACCAATGGGTCACCAGATATTACATCCATTGACTATTTGTTTGGGTACTGTGAAGAATTAGATGCATGATGCTCCAGTATAACGTGAGAAAGACTTAATCACACGATACCAAGCCGTGATATAAATACTTAGCACCTACCAGCTACCTTGGACCATGTGCACCAATATATTCGCCGGGGATACACGTTTTGTAATGAAATTGTACGTCATTAATTCAAACCGTTTTTTAAATCCCTGATGGCATTCTCTTGTTAGGTTGGTGGATGTATCTTAATTGTAAAAATTGTAAAAAATCGCACATCCTTTTTTTGAATAGCTGTAATACTTGAAGACACATATTTGTCAACCACGTTTCCTGACATTGGATCAATATCGTAAGAATTCCATTCGTTTTCTTATTTCACATACTGCGCGTTGCTAATGAGTATTTAAAACATCCTGAATAAGCAGTTTTGTACACTCATTCTCAACCACTTCTATGGAGAATGACGGCAGTTTTCGACACTTACTCTGTATGTTACATCTTTTAAATTAAATCTCTTATATGAAACTTCATAGTGTGTAATAAATGTAAACTTATTTTACACCTTTGCAACTATTGTTTTATTTATGAACGACTAACGGAACTTCCAAAAAGCCATTCCCTACCAATTATTCATCTACAGAGAAACATAAATAAATTCTTGAATCAGCTAAGATTCCTGACTCATCCACATTAAACACTTCTTTGAAATATCCATTATGATTTGAGTGGTATAAAAATAGATTGATTGAAACTTTTGGTTCATAGGTCTGTTTTTCTCGTTTAAAACACACATCCTATTTTCCCACCACCTTATAAGTTCCTGCTCAAGGCTCTTTATAATAAATTAATTCGGCTATCACAAGCGCGACCATCAACCTGGTCCGACTGGTTAACAGGAAAATAAAGAGGCCAGGTTATAAGAAACCCACGCAGTTTTTTTATATGATTCTCCATTATAATATATCCAAAGATGCTGTTCGGGACACAATGCTGATGGTATTTCCTATTCATCCCATCTACATACACTGTGGGTTTCATTAGTTAATTCAGTCCATTGTTCTGTGTGTAATGATTTCTTTAACCGTAACTAATGCGCTGCAGTCCATCCGTGAGGCATTACTTTGACGGAACGAACCCGGCGAAGGATAACGATCAAGCTGTTATCAGACAGGGGAGGAAAGATACGTCCTCCCTTCACCAGATCCCGCTGTTCTCTGAAGCCGCACCGACGGATGACCGGGTGAAGAGAATGACGACGGGACGGGAGGGGAGAATCAAGGACGTGAGGGAGAAATTTTCTGAAAG
>NQII01006568.1:109260-120472 GCA_002778355.1 Clitarchus hookeri
CCCCCTTTCATCCCTAGCGATACCTCTTTTTACTTTTCGTCGTATTGGGGAAATCTTATCTGACGACGTATCAAGTATCCAGCACGCTTGCGGTCCACCCTGTTCCAACCCCCTCTAACCACCATCCCTTTTCACACCCCTCCTGGCCACAAACCATCCCCCATTTAATACATACACCCCTCACCATCCAGTATTTGAATAAAAATTCAATACCGATCCCCTTCTCCTTTCCCGGGACACCCAGGCGTATTTTTTTTACGATGTGCCATGTACTGGGTGTGGAAAGGGGGGTGAGGCACATAAGGGTGAACCAGACAACCAATAAACCAAGCAATGAATTGTAAAAGGGGTGATGACGCAACTCCAGTCACCCTTCTCCGCGTCCGCCATAATGGTCCACTCAGGCGGCCGGTCTGTACCAACCCTGGTGGGTTGCGAGAAATCGTCTCACGACTCCCCGTGGAAACGATGGCCTGTGACTTTCGGGGTGTGATTTCCACCCCCGTTATTGTCACGTTTCGGTGCGGTGATTTCGACGGATAGAGTAGCTAATACCACCCGTGACGAGACAACATAACCTGACTCAAACTATACGTTGAATACGAAAAATAATTTGTTTTTCTTACAAATGCGTGCACGCATAGAAATGAAAATCCTGAAGGAAAAAAAACGCATGGTTTTACATTTGTCTCAAACAATTACACAACTTCTGGCAATAGATTTGATGGTCTTTTAAATAAAAAAAATATTAATACCCAGAACACAAAATTAATAAAAACTGTTTTGCAGAATTAAAAAATTTATATTGCATATATATTCATGCCCTTTATCAAAATATTCGTAAAATAAAACACACACACATATATATATGTACATAAATTTGTGTGCATGTGTTATATATATATTGCTTAAGAAAATATATGCTTAGAAAATATTTCATAACCGACTATCTGGAAAAACCTTTACATCATTTGAATGTATTATTCATCCTTGAGTAAAGATAGTTATTTCTAGTAACTTAGCAAAACTATTAATATTAAATATTCTGTTATTTTTATGAAAATTATTAAAATCATAATTTATGGCCGGAAATTGTAAGTTATGATTTTGAAAGCAATTAGAAAATATTGAGCTCCTACTTCTTCGGTTCATTAAACATTTTGTCAACAGAATTTATTGACTCGACAGTACAAAAATATAAATATTTTCTCTTCCATCAACAAATATTTACGTACGTCAGCAGATAAAACCTGTAGAAAATATTTAATTTCTGCATCCATTCTTTAGTAGATTGTAATTTAATGTGTATTGCGGTTTTAGAGCGAATAACAGTTTGTTAGTACCTTCCTTCTACTTTTAAGCCAATTATTTAGTTACGTCCAAACGTTAAAAACACATCCTGCTGAATTTATTAACTGTTTGACTATAGGAAAATTTGCATCTTAATCGTGACAACTTCGGTAACACAGTTACACTTGAGGAGTCATCTTACCCAAATAACAGTCTTTAATTTTCTTTTCATATTTTTTTATTAAACTACTGACATACAGTATCCCTAATAAAAAATTTGTACGTTAAAACTTCAAAACGTTTGAGCAGTGTAGGTACGAAAATGCACGTAATCAACCGTTTCTGTTGGAATGTGGATGAGAAATTAAATTGAGGGTACCATCTACCGGACTGTAAAAATCATTTTCTGTAATCTTCTTAAATGGTAATAGAAATGTTTCACATTTATATAGTATGGAAGTACCAAAAATCACTTTGTAGCTAAAAAAAACCGTGTTTAGCTTTGCTATTGTATAAGGATGAAACTTCACTACGCATACGAAACTTTCCTGAAAAATTTACAATATCTGCTATGGATGGAGAGAAATAAACATAACCATTTGCTCCTACTTGATACTTTTTATACACTGTTAATTTTATTTTGCAAAAATCATCTTAAGCGTGTGCGTGAACCGACTAACTATGGGATATGATTCAGACCTAAAAACCGCGCAACGAGTTGCGAAAGATAATGCGCAATTTTGCCCGCAGATTTCTCCCGGCATATGCCGTGTTTCCCTCTTTAACCATTCGCTCTGACTACGATTGTTCACCGGTGCAAATCAAACAGGCCGATACATGACGAACCGTAAACTTTCGCACGGAACTGTTCAATCTGGGTGCACGTTACGGGAACAAGTAGACACCGTATTGCGACAATTCAGAGAAAGTTAATAGGTCAAATAACACGCGGGGTCTTAACAGACTAGCGGTCAATGACATGAAACGACAATTAAACCATGTTAATAAATTATATCTCAAGCATATCTATGTTGCTTGAAAATAAAAATTGTAATTTTGTTTTTTCGTAGAGTATATTTATTAGATTATTTAAAATTATATATTACACGATATATATGATATATTGTGGTTCTCAAAACTATAAAGGAAAATTGCCACTGGTAATATTTTATTAAAAATTAATACAAATTTTTTGGCTACACAACACATTATTATTTTATAGTAGTAGGTAAACGTCATTTCCTTCTCTATGGTTGGAAATAATATATTTTCTTTATTGCAGTGTGTTTGGTATAAATTGCCTCCCATTGGACGTGGAGAATTTTTAAATTGAGAATTAAAAAGTTGTATCTATTACACGTTTAATGAAGTAAAACGAAATTATAGCTGGTATTTATCTTTTCATTTCTTAAAAATGTAACGAAGAATGGTAAATTGTTGTTAATTGTAAGTTAACTTGAGCTGACAGGGAAGGGTAAAGAACATTGCCTACCCACAACAGGTATCAAGTAGCTTACGTCTGCCCCGGTGTCGGTGACAGTGTTGCCTACAGTCTTGCCTGCTCCTGTACTCTCTGCAGGCCGGTTAACTGTTATCCCCTCCACATGTCCGACGGCAGCGCTCCGTGGCATCTCTCCTCGCTCCCCTCCCCGGCGGCATCTCGCCTAGTATGGACACACGCCCGGGGCCTTGGTCGCGTAATAGCCGGCTGGAATTCCATCGGTTCTGACGGATTGCTAAGTGCTTCCGAGATTAGCGTTGAGGATTCCTGGCCCGCTCTTCACAGAGCTATTGATTTCAATTAAAGGGCGTTGGTTATAAAAATTTGCTCATTTTTTTATATCTGTGTCACACAGTGTTTTTATTTCCTCGAGTGCAATGTTTGATCTATTTAAAGGCAGTTGGTTTTAAAAACGCTTTTTAATTTATATTTCAGTCTTACAATGTCCAACTCGCAGACGCTGAATGAGAGATTATGAGGAAAAAATAACTGATAGACAGGTGTTTTGCATAACTATATGCCAGACCATGTGTTTATGCGCTGGGACACACAGATAATATAAAGCAACTCTTCTGCAATAGTAAGATATTTACACTGAAAAACAATGTTATGGCCTACCTTACTCTACCTACGTTAACAATCAGAGAAAATTTTAGAAATTTTTGAATTGTTACAAACGTGAAAATCTTTGAAAATCTTAGTCTCATGTATTTTACAAAAAATAATCACTATAAATTGATTAATTTTTTAAGGTGTTCTATTTTATTTATTTACATATTTCAAAACTAGTCAAATGGTGATTTTGATATGCAAGTCTAATTTTGCGGGACATATGGACATTCCATATATTTTTCTCTATAAATGAAGTTACATAGTGGAAGGTTGCCGATTTCGTAACGCCTCCTAATTCGTACCACCTCTGTATTTCACGAAAGGCGGATACTACTGCGCTCTTGTGGCTACAAGATGAACTCATTGTTGTTCTTGGCTATTGTAAAAGAATTATATGACTGCGGAACCAAGCCTCTAATTACTGTTTAAGTTTTTGTTTATTTCCACCTATACATGTAATATCAAAGCTGGAGTTGTAAACTGCGTGAAACAGGAAAATAAATAATATATGTTTGTGTGCGTTTATTATTCTAAAGAAAATAACTCCTCGCATTCTGAACTCGTTAACAGTAGACAATATATAAATTGAGGTTATGCTTTATTAGTTTGTTTTGTTTGTTAACAAGTTGCCTAAGTTGTAGCACCTCGTAGTTTCACCAATCGTAACTGTACGATTCAGAATACTACTACAAGGCATGTTACAATGAAACCAGTCTATTATTATATGCGTGGACGCTTTAAACAATCAAAATAACCTGATGTATATTCTAATGTATTGATCTAATTTTATTACAAACTGCAGTATATGTTTGCATTAACTGTATGTGCTCTTTAAGGAACATTTTATTAATGGACGTAAGTGAACATCCGTTTGTATTGTGCTTCTGTTAAACACGTCTTAGATATGCCAAGATCCATACTGGCTATAATCTAATTTATTAGTAACCATAAAAACAATTTACTAAAACACGTGTTTACTGTGTGTTACAGAATGACGAAAATAAAATACGAAGCTTGGAATGAAATGGTAAGAGACAGGTATATGGGAATGACAAACGATCAACAATTTGCTGGGACGTGAAAACATCAGAAGAAAATGCTGCACTATAGAAAATAATGCGGAATATATTTTCATTGAAACCAAAATAGTTAAATATTTATATGTGATTTTACGTTACATTTTTTGTATTTTATTTCATGTATTGTGGGCAGGGAAAATTCCACTGGCTCCTTTAAATGGCACCTTGACACCCGGAGGTCAGCTGCTAACGAAATAAAACGTCAGTCTGTTCACGGTACGCTGGAAGAAAGCAATCTGTTAAATTTCCCCCCAATAAACCACTATCTCTAAATATCGCATGCGCACACGTGCACGGGGAGAAAAAACTATACACCAAAGGTCCTTACTTCCAAAATAAAAAGGTAAAAAATTAAGGCCCTACTTTTAGGGATGAATTCATATCTCAACTACTAACGTAAAGTTCTCACATCTTTATTAACAAGATATATATAAAAAAAACCCTTTGAATTATTTCCTTACAACCGTGTTACTGCAGCAATTTTTTTGTTCCTGCAGATGACCAAATAATTCACATAGAATTGTCTCTTCTAGTGCAAACCATTACCCACGTGATCTATGAAAATTTCTTGTTAATGTGTGTGAAATGTTTTTATGCCATGGTTGCTCACAAACTTTGCGCCTGGTTTATTACGCCTAATGTATATGCAGTCCCGTTGTACTTAAAAAAAAAACCCCTAGGTGTGTCCCGGTCTGCATATGTTCAGGTGCAGCCGATCTCCCACCCGATGCCTGGTCGAGAGCGGAACAAAAAAGAGAATGATTTGAAGAACTGTTCGGTTAGCCTCAGTAGTTTCTATTTCTTGCTAACAGTTTTTTTTAAACACCTGTGACTAGGTCAGTACTTGATCCGTCTAATTTGATGATATGATGGTATTTCCAGTATCTCCCTTTACGTTAGTGTAATTGGGTTTTTTTCTCAACAGTTTGTAGTCTGTGAAGAAATTTATCCCGTACAACCCAACTAGATGTAGTTAAAGTTGAACGTCAGAGGCCGTATTAATTATAAAACATTTAAGCCAATATTTTAATTTGGGAATAAAGGACAACGCAGCTATTGTTAACATTCCGAATGATACAGAAGTGCATAAATTAATGTATTCATTTCAGTTACGATTGAGAAAATAATATTTATATTATCACTTTAGAGAAAATATTCATCTACGCAGGGAATCCCAAAACGGCAAATGCTTTAATGCATAATATTTCGTTGTAGGTCCAGCGAAATTCTTACAATTCGATCCCGGTTTGCCTAGGTGAGACGCAAGCAGTTTAACCACTACACCCCCGTGGCCCCGTCATCATGGCGAGTGACGTATTTAATGGTCGAGCAGTTTTGAAGAACACTTATTTTTACTATAGTCCTAGATTGACATTCTGATAAAGTAAAAATTGATTGCGTACGTGTGTAGAATTCTCAAAGCGGTGGTAAGTTTCCCAAACAAAGCCCTAAAGGCGTTGCGTTGTAAGCTTTGATTTGTGCGGAGTGTCTTTATTAAACATGTAAGTTATTATGTATGGTTCGTCCTCAAATATAGTTTACAAATATCTCAAGTTCGTTCCCCGAGGGGAAAACCAATGACGTAGCTACATGGCGTGCTACTTCAGTTCAAATTTACCGTAAAAATGCGGGGGATCAAGCGAATGGCAAATCACGCTGTATACTCGGAACTCTATCGGCTGCACGTGAACGTCGCTTGAAGGTTGTAAAGGCGAGCGATGTCTCGTTACACGTATGATGGCAGGCCTTACCACACTTCTCACGCGAACAAACAGCCCCCGTACGTGATGAAGGCATATTTCAAGTTCAGCATTTCTGAGGACGCGCGCATCAAATGTCCCATCGACCCTAGGCCCGAGTTAATAAACTGACATGCACATTTGTGGTGATGCAGATGACAAACATGCGCATTTATGATCTGACTCTACCCTGTTAAGTCATTGTAATAAACATAAAAGTAAGCTTCATGCCCCAGTTTCACTTTATACCTTTCATATCCATATTAAATTTTGATTAAATGTATTGCAAATAATTTTTTTTTTGTGCGAGCTTTACTTAAACTTCCTGAGCATTTATTTCATTGTCACAAAAAAAATATTTAGGATTTGTGTTCGGTTATAGAAATATGGAATATTGTTCACTTATAACAGCAGCACGTATTGTGAATCAGTTACCAACAGGAAGTATCACTGGTTACTGAGCATCGCAGGGTACAGTAGCTATTAAAAGGAACATTACTGTGCACTACGTACAACATTTTGTACACTCAGTCTGAAAGTATTACAATTTGGTAATTTTAATTTCCTTAATTAAATATCGTAATGAATAAAAACAAATTTACAGCCTCTAAAAAAGATACTTTTACACTTNATTTTAATTTCCTTAATTAAATATCGTAATGAATAAAAACAAATTTACAGCCTCTAAAAAAGATACTTTTACACTTATAAATATACGATTAATGTTTTTAAATACTGTAGTTACTTTAGATTTTGCGTTCTTTGAACACTTTCTAAAGCTTTGGTAATCCTCTTCTTCCGGCCATTTTGTATTATTCAGCCTTGTCACAAGTGAGCATTACACTCAAAAAAAATTATTTGTAAATTTACCATATCAGTGTATACGTACCATACACCCATGGTAACGTTCCTACAGTCGCTCGGAAAAGAGTCAAATGCGTAGGGAAGTTCCCAACTTCGTATATTAGTGNACCCATGGTAACGTTCCTACAGTCGCTCGGAAAAGAGTCAAATGCGTAGGGAAGTTCCCAACTTCGTATATTAGTGATGCTAAACATTCCCATGTTTTCAACTTGGTACGTAGTACTATTTCCATATACTGTATAGGTTAAAAACTTCCATTACAGTTTGGGAAGTTTACCAGAAATTTTTTTACAGTGTATCNATTTCCATATACTGTATAGGTTAAAAACTTCCATTACAGTTTGGGAAGTTTACCAGAAATTTTTTTACAGTGTATCATTTGAAAAACTACATTGGTCTAATAATAAGAGCATACTGACGATTACCATTATTAATATGACTTCGTAAAAATATGAAAGGATATAAGTTCAGACGTATAAATAATTTTAAAATTCGTTCCAATCTTACTGGAAGTAACCTTTAAATGTTAGTTATTTGCAATTCAGCGCAATGGTTTTTTTTAAGCATTCGAGTTAAAAAANTACTGGAAGTAACCTTTAAATGTTAGTTATTTGCAATTCAGCGCAATGGTTTTTTTTAAGCATTCGAGTTAAAAAATGTTTTGCTAACCACGAAAAGTCTTAAAAAATTCCTACAATACGCAGTAGATAATGCAGGCATACGAATTANAAAAATGTTTTGCTAACCACGAAAAGTCTTAAAAAATTCCTACAATACGCAGTAGATAATGCAGGCATACGAATTAATCATTTTTACCAGAGGGCCTGTGTCCGGAAGTGCGTGGTATGGCCACTATGTACTAACAAATTTCAGAACCGTTCAATAATTTTGTTTGGCGAACTATGGAGAATATTACTCACTAAACTCCAGCAANCGAACTATGGAGAATATTACTCACTAAACTCCAGCAATATCTGAGAATTATCTTATCGTACGAATCAACGTAACGGCTGAAATACTTAGCAGACAAGCAGGCATCTTTGACCGTGGGAGCCAATATCTGCACCGCCCTGCATATAATCTACTAGCATGCCCATTGTGTATCTTTCCACCATATGTCACATTAACATTGCTCCAAGCCTCTTCACTCTAAGTATGCGTCGGTCAAGTGAAACTGTTGAATTATTGGGATAGTTAATGTCTTACAAATTTGCTAATTATCATACTTANATATCTGAGAATTATCTTATCGTACGAATCAACGTAACGGCTGAAATACTTAGCAGACAAGCAGGCATCTTTGACAGTGGGAGCCAATATCTGCACCGCCCTGCATATAATCTACTAGCATGCCCATTGTGTATCTTTCCACCATATGTCACATTAACATTGCTCCAAGCCTCTTCACTCTATGTATGCGTCGGTCAAGTGAAACTGTTGAATTATTGGGATAGTTAATGTCTTACAAATTTGCTAATTATCATACTTATTTGCATTAAAAAAAGAAAGCAAAAATTAATTTAATTATTTTTAAATATCTGCGTAACACTTTTAATGCAACGTCAATTCAACGTCAGTCGTTACTCACTTTACTGAGTGCAAGCCAGTCGGTGTGTTAATAAAAAATATCCGCAGAAACGGTCAGTTATATTTTCCAAACATTGATTTCAAAAGTGCCNCTGAGTGCAAGCCAGTCGGTGTGTTAATAAAAAATATCCGCAGAAACGGTCAGTTATATTTTCCAAACATTGATTTAAAAAGTGCTGAATTTACCGTGAACAGCATGTGATCTTAAATCTGACTTATATTTTTAGTAATTCTCTTTCTCCGTCCTCCCTTACTGTAAAATATTATTCATCCCTCTTGTAACATAACGAGTAATAACTGTTATAACAACTAATTATTCATGGAAAGATAATGCTAAAGAAAATATTTGTTTTGAGCGTGTTTTGTTGGTATTCACTCTGCCAAATTTTTTTTCATTTAACACAAATTTGTTTAGTTTTCACTAAACTGTTGTGGCGAGTAAATTTTTTATTATTTTGGGGGATACAAAAACATTTTGTTCACCACAATAAAGATTGGCGTGTTGAATACCATCAAAACACTTGGAGCCACTACAAAAAACCTTTTTCAGTGAAATATATTTCCACGCAACAACATTCTATACTCTATGGAATGGCATTTAATCTTTTATAAGTATTGAAATGACAGTGTGTTAGAACATTTTGTTTTATTTCTAGCAGTATAATAATGTATAAAATTTTCTTTAGTCAACTGTATTGGAAATAAAGTTATTTTATATTAAAAATATTATCTACAATTATTTACGTTCTATTATTGACACGTTTGTAATCATGATTCTTGTATTGATAATTTCTACGTAANTATTATCTACAATTATTTACGTTCTATTATTGACACGTTTGTAATCATGATTCTTGTATTGATAATTTCTACGTAATATTTAATTTTTCAAATTCTTGTTGTCTATTAAACCATTAGAAGGATCATCACAGCGCAGTTAAACGGAACAAAATTAAACAATAAAGAACGAAAATCAGTTTATGGCGGAGATTTTATCTTATGAAATCTGCGCCGGATGCACGAATAGCCAGTGATTATGAAACCAAATAAACCCGGAGAAAGTCTCTACATGACAAACATATCGTGTTCCCGCCAGGAGTTTATGAATATTCATTTCAGTTTCCCGGCAATTTCCGTTTATTTATAACAGCGGTTTTCCCGAATAACGAATAAAAAGGAAGCTTAGAAAAGACCCAACATGCGGAAATATTGAACTCAGATACAGCTATGGGCTTCTTCTTCTGTTCGNAAAAGGAAGCTTAGAAAAGACCCAACATGCGGAAATATTGAACTCAGATACAGCTATGGGCTTCTTCTTCTGTTCGTGTAGCTTGGGAACTTGAACTTGACGTAAATTACAACACACTGAAGACAAACGTATGATCCGATACATAAATATTGGTTTGTCTTGCTAACCAAACTAATTTTATCACGACAATTTTCCAACTGAAATCAAATTACATTTGGTTTGGTGTCAGTTGACTNTTGCTAACCAAACTAATTTTATCACGACAATTTTCCAACTGAAATCAAATTACATTTGGTTTGGTGTCAGTTGACTTGACATTTTCTTGAAGCATAATTCCCTAAACGATATATATATGACTACGCCAATTAATTGATTGTCGGCCTTTAGACAAGTTCAAAATTCACAGTGAAGTTAGTAGCAGGAAGTTTCGACGAATTTACAAATTCATTGTTAAAAGTGATGAAAATGTACGGTTTAAAGAAATATCTATGTTGTTATGATATCTACAATATATGTATAGTGCTGCCATCTACGTCTGTCGTTAGNACGGTTTAAAGAAATATCTATGTTGTTATGATATCTACAATATATGTATAGTGCTGCCATCTACGTCTGTCGTTAGCAGTTAAGATTTTTTTTAAAATAAAATCAGTCGTTGCTCTGTCTTTGTNAATTTACCGTGAACAGCATGTGATCTTAAATCTGACTTATATTTTTAGTAATTCTCTTTCTCCGTCCTCCCTTCCTGTAAAATATTATTCATCCCTCTTGTAAAATAACGAGTAATAACTGTTATAACAACTAATTATTCATGGCAAGATAATGCTAAAGAAAATATTTGTTTTGAGCGTGTTTTGTTGGTATTCACTCTGCCAAATTTTTTTTCGGTTAACACGAATTTGTTTAGTTTTCACTAAACTGTTGTGGCGAGTAAATTTTTTATTATTTTGGTGGATACAAAAACATTTTGTTCACCACAATAAAGATTGGCGTGTTGAATACCATCAAAACACTTGGAGCCACTACAAAAAACCTTTTACAGTGAAATATATTTCCACGCAACAACATTCTATACTCTATGGAATGGCATTTAAAATTTTATAAGTATTGAAATGACAGCGTGTTAGAACATTTTGTTTTATTTCTAGCAGTTTAATAATGTATAAAATTTTCTTTAGTCAACTGTATTGGAAATAAAGTTATTTTATATTAAAAGTATTATCTACAATTATTTACGTTCTATTATTGACACGTTTGTAATCATGATTCTTGTATTGATAATTTCTACGTA
>NQII01006569.1:7953-22505 GCA_002778355.1 Clitarchus hookeri
AAAAAAGTGGAGACTATTGACGCCTGCTGCCAGAGTAGAGAGAGAGAGAGAGAGAGAGAGAGAGAGAGAGAGAGAGAGCGCGCACACACACACACACACACACATACGTTCGCGTGTTGCTTTTCATATGGCTTAAGTAACATAGCAGTGTGGCGGGACCTTGGTGAGGGGCGGGGGTAGCGTATAGCAGGTAAGATATGCTTCTTAATGGAATTAACACATATGGATCAATGAAATTATGTGGTATTTTTTGTTTCCCGAAGGTAACAGTTTATTATGGTTTTATACTATCGGTGGGTGCAATTTCACGCTAGTGGCTCCTTACAGTATATAAATTCTTACCCGCAAAACCTTTTATATGTAAATTATTTGTGCATATACAGAATTTTATATCCAGTCACTGGCAGCTNGCATATACAGAATTTTACAATATACAAATATCGCTGCATGTGGAGTCACCATATGGATATTTTTTTTCCCTACGCTGCCTAAATTTTAAAATGTACTAATTTTGAACTTAAATATAAATGTTAATAATAATGAGCATCTATGTCTTGGTAAGGGGAATGCAGGGGATCCCCCACCGTGCATACCACATACAGCTGGGCAGGAAGGTGGCTTTAACTACGTTTTGAGTTTTTCGTACCAAGATTACTTCATAGAAAGCTGCATAATGCCTTTGTACACTACACACAATTTTTTTAACATGAATTTAAAAAAAAATTTTTAAGAGTGCAAGCTTGTTGTTTTGGAGGNGGGGGGGGGGACTTGGTAATAGATTCTTAATTAATATTTACCCGAACCCCACACTCTTTATATAGTTCTTTCTCGTGACATATTTTTCCTATATGGGATTTTACAGTGCTTTCGATATCTATACATTTCGTTTCGAATACATGCTTTTTGCTGAATGGGTTTCATTTTGCAAAGCTGCATACGAGATAAGTTTTATCGTCTGGATAATTATGTAGAAAGTCAAAAGCAATGTTTTCCTACATTTGGGATAAAAATGTGCAAATATCCTTCGACGAACTGTTTTCGTTATGGATAGCATAGGTCTTTAGACTGTGATGGAATGCAGTTTGGGCCTCCACGAAACCATTTCCATTAACATTCAACAGAACCTGCGACGATACTTGGGTGTGATGGTCCTGG
The DNA here is from genome assembly GCA_002778355.1 of Clitarchus hookeri. Lineage (NCBI taxonomy): Eukaryota > Metazoa > Arthropoda > Insecta > Phasmatodea > Phasmatidae > Clitarchus > Clitarchus hookeri. The sequence goes on from NQII01006569.1 coordinate 9,109, forward strand.
TATGATAGTGGATGATCATCTCGAACCCTTGGTGCTGCAGGAAGTAAAATTCGTATGCTGCGGCAAAGGAGACTGAATACACATTTTGGCAGGAAAGATCCTACAGCTACGCAGGTTTTCGCACGTGTCTGCAAGTTATCGCTCCTAGCAAATGCCGTGCCTCAGTTTCTGCACTTATATGTCGCCCGATCCGTATGCAATGTACATCCATACTTTTCGTGTCTTCAAGCTCTTTTGGTGAATGCAGACGAAGCATTGCAGTAGCAGCACAGGTACTGAGGTATCGCCTGACAAATGAAACCGATGGCGGATATATAAATCTAAAAATATATGCGAAGTTCCAGTACCATATTGTATGATCTTACGTATTCCTCCAGAGTCTAGCTGGCCTGAACCGATATTCCAAATTTGAGGAGATTTTAAATNTATTCCAAATTTGAGCAGATTTTAAATTTTCGCGGGAAAATATACGCATATCACGAACAAGCACGATAATACCCTGTGACCTGATGTAATGGAATATCAGAACTTGTCACTCTGATTTTTAAAAAGACGAGGGACGAGAGAGCGATCTCACACCTCTCGCATCAGACGAGAAACTGTTCCGAGAGACTACTTTGTTCGCATTAACTACTTTCCCCACACTAGTGCGCTCTGGTGGATGATGGTGAAAACAAGAACAGCAGTGGTAAGGGATTAAGCTAGTGTGAATAACTGGTCGGACTCTAGTGGTGGTGTGAAGGGTAACAGAATAAATATCCAATAAAGAACAGAGTCATGGTTCATAAATTATTAAAACGATAATACAAAGTTCTTATATAAAAGTTATAATTGCATTACAAAACATACATGGTTCAGGCACGTTTCAATCAGGTACATAGAGGGAACAATCACTGCGCAAAAAACTGGGCCAATTAAAATTACCACATAAAAAAATACAATAAGCTAAAGATTCGACATCGGGCAGCTATCGTGGAAAAATTGGACAGAACCCTATCAAAGCAGACATCGATTTAAAGATACACAGATATTAAAATATGTACTGTACTGGGCACCCCTAAAAAATTCACATAATGACTCTATCAAAGCTAGTGCCGATAAAACTTGCCATGTTAAAAAATATGTATACCACACAACATGAACTGCAATAAAATATTTTGTATTTAAGTAGGCGTATTTCAAGGGGGTACACTGCGTGGCACGTGAAAGAAAAGAGAACATTAAGGCGGTGGCAAATGTCAGCAAAAGCTACAGTGGTGCATGGACGCCTTTCATACTGTTCAAAGAAACTCTCAGCTTAAAACCAGGTTATGTAAATAGGTGGGTACAAGACAATCCACAGCGCTACATATCGTTAGACCCAAAGGGAATTTCGAATGGCTACCAAACAGAATTTAGAATATGACACCACCATAATATTTCTACTCCTACCATTACCTTTGCTACACCGTTACATCAACGATAAAATTCACAAAACCAACAGCTATCACACGCCATGACCCACCTTAATATCTGGAAATAACCGGCAGGGGATTGAACCCAGTTCGCCTTGGGTGGGAGGCACGCAATTTAACCACTCAGGTATGTAGATGTGTATTAAATATGAAAATTAGAATTTTTGTAATATCTCTATTAACATAATATTCCTGTTTTATGTAGTTATTTTTTTTTGTACACATTTCTTCTTCAATTATTTATCATGTGTATATGAATTATACACCCTTGGGGACCTCTCAATGGTAACATGTAAGGCCTCAACAGCTAATGGACACATTGCACGTGCGAGGACTTCTCCTATTATACACTATTTTCTACCGTGTACAGCCACTTCCTGTGCGTGCATCATTCCGTGTATTGGGCATTGTAACTAAAAGTGCGAGACACGTTACTTTTGGCTTGAACAAATTGGCTTTACGTTTCTTTTGCTCCGACCTGGACCAGAACATACATGCTTCCACTACTTCGCAAGCTTGTGTCTATCAATGCATGGAAGGATGTGAGACGAACAATTAAGGGAGTGCACGTCCAACAAGCTTGCCAACCAGACGACGTAATATTAGTTTAGTCTGGAACTGAAGAGCTTCAGTCAACAGTATTGACTGCGTGTTTCGGCTGTAGAGGAGCTCCGTCTGNGCATCATTCCGTGTATTGGGCATTGTAACTAAAAGTGCGAGACACGTTACTTTTGGCTTGAACAAATTGGCTTTATGTTTCTTTTGCTCCGACCTGGACCAGAACATACATGCTTCCACTACTTCGCAAGCTTGTGTCTATCAATGCATAGAAGGATGTGAGACGAACAATTAAGGGAGTGCACGTCCAACAAGCTTGCCAACCAGACGACGTAATCTTAGTTTAGTCTGGAACTGAAGAGCTTCAGTCAACAGTATTGACTGCGTGTTTCGGCTGTAGAGGAGCTCCGTCAGNTTAGTTTAGTCTGGAACTGAAGAGCTTCAGTCAACAGTATTGACTGCGTGTTTCGGCTGTAGAGGAGCTCCGTCAGCAACTCGGCTAAGTGTAGACGGAGTGTAAGCTAGTGATGGGTAGCAATAGCAGTAACAGTTACCATTTACCTGTTATTTGTCAATAGCAATCACAGCCTGTTATTAGTGTAGACGAATAGCTGTTATCGTCGGTAACAGATGGCGCGCGAATCGTTTGCTGCAGCCTATTGTATATCACTGTTTCTCGTCAGACGCACATCGTGGTTCATAGCAGACCTCGCTTGCGTGACACAGCATAGCAGATTAGCGTTCATCCCGCACTATGGTTCATAGCGGTTCCAGTGTTTATTTACACAATATTCAGATTGTAGAGCAGTTTGGTTTTTTTTTTTAATTGTCATTGCTTTATATTTAGATTATTAATTATGTTAGTCTGCCCTCTGATTGATAGTTTCCCATTAAGCAAACGCACTTGTTTTAAAGAAATTTTGTTTCAGTTGTGTTCTACTCTCACCTATAAAACTGCAGTAAACTTGGTGCGATATTCTATTACATTCCCAAATGCACATCATTATGGAAATGATTTTTTTACTCAAATAACTTACTTAAGTGTAACGCCCTTTACCATTTAATGTCTTCCTAATTATTCTCATGTTCCGTAAAATATATTTTTGTTTTGAGTTTCCCTGACGAAATTATTGTCAATAACTGTTATTGAGAATAACAGGTAAAATAACTGTTACCGACACAGTAGCGGTAACAGTTGATCGCTGCTGTTGAGAACATACACAGATGTGGTAGACCGATCTCGCTGGCTGCGCACAACCAATCTCTGTGCCCCAACATTGAACTACTTTTCTGCCAATACGTCTAGCGAAAACATAATGGTTTGGATTTTAGGTTAGAAAACTGATTTGTAAACAAATGCTTTGAGATGTATGTATACTTTCTCTGACAAATTTGCAATGCAGTTTGATTAAATTCGAATTGGTAAAGGTAGTTTATTCTTATTATAGTGCTTTTCATTTAAAAATTAAGATATAAACAAACACTTTCATCAGTGTTGGCCATGTGACTTTGACAGTTGTGTATGATTGGGGGTAGGTGAAAGTTGGGTACATGCGCAGAAGACGAATAAGCGGTGTACCTCGTATTTAGTCTACGGTTGAGAAAGACTGATATTCCCCATGACTAGCGCGGGCCCCACCCTAGGGCGAGCAGCGTTGCCCGGGCCAAGAACGCAGTTCGCATGCGCCAACCCCCAGCCGCACTTGTGAATGAGCGGCGACGATCGATACTTACAACCCCCGTCACACACCCCTTCCTGCCCCTGCAGCCGCGCCGTGCAGCCCCTTTCAGCCGGCGCCAACACCACCCCATGCGTCCCTTCAACCCTCCGCCCTCTGCCATCCGTCATTCGCAACACCCCGAGGACACAGCCCGCCGCTTTTGCATACATCTCCGTGTTTCGTATTATCGATATCACGTACGTCATCGATGTCATTGGCGAAACCAACACGTTCAGTCAATGCGTCCACGATTGTGGACACGTTGCAAATGAATGATATTTATGGCCTGTGTTGAACACGGTGAGGAACCATCACCCAGTGCTTTGAGATTCTTCCCGGCATGGTAATCCGATTTGTGAAAGTTACCATACCTCTCGTTTCTGAATTGCCGATAGCAACGACTTTGCGCACGCACCACGTTGTTCACTGGTTGCAAAAAATCACACTCGACGCAGGTACAGTGCACACACAAACATTACACTATTGAAACACTTCGGCTCACAAACTAATGCGCGGCCAAACGGGTTGATACAATTGACAATTACGATATTACTCGCAAGNTGAAACACTTCGGCTCACAAACTAATGCGCGGCCAAACGGGTTGATACAATTGACAATTACGATATTACTCGCAAGCGCGAATCGCGCTGGACCGCTGGTCGGAGGGTTTTTCTCGGGGATCTTCCTTTTTCCCCCGCCTTTGCATTCCGGCGCTGCTCCACACTCACTCCAAAAAGGCAATTTTTAATTAAAATTTTAAGCTACGTGAGTTATAAAAGAGAAATGTGTTACTTAGTTACGAAGTTATTTAATTTTTTTGATTTACGGTTACGGTGTGAACACATGGAGCAACTTGATTCATCACACTGCGTAAGTCATCAGGAGCACGCCGCTAAGTTAGAATACTTGGAAGTATTAGTCTATTCACGGTAAACTGGAAACTGACGCAATCCCTGCTCAAGATCTACTTGTATGCACATTGTNTGGAAGTATTAGTCTATTCACGGTAAACTGGAAACTGACGCAATCCCTGCTCAAGATCTACTTGTATGCACATTGTGTATTATTCCGCCATATGTGAAATTAATATTGCCATGGGCGTGATCACTTTGGTCACCAGTCGGCCAAGTGAAACTGTGAAATTATTAGAAAAGTAAACGTTTTACAAATTTGCTCATTCTTACACTTGTGCACATTAAAAAACGGAAAGCAAAATAAATCGTTTCACTATTCACAAATGTTTACCTAACATGTTTTGCACAACTTCAAGACATGTATCTAATTTCTCTCCGTCGTTACCAACTCAACTAATAGCTTGCCAATCAGTGTGCCCGATACAAATATGTGCGGGTTGGTGGCAGTGACATTTTTAAAAGCTTGATTTCAATAGTGCTCAATCAATTACCTGTTTTTCAATTGCGCAACTTACCTCAGGGGTAGGAACTTATTCACAGAACCATATTTGCCAGTCAAACCCAGAGGTGGCTGACCTGTACGCTAATATCTCGGGATGTTTTTTCCCTGACCCTGCCTTACAGTTCTCTATATCTGTATACCATTCACTGTAAAGTTACCACTTTTGAAAGCCCTTTCGGTAAATACATTTTATTTTTAGCATTAGACGTTAACTTCCGAGTGCGGTGGAACATCCACACCGTGTTTATTGCTCACACTGCAATATTTATTTAAAAAGGTTGTTAAAGGATTTAAAAAATGGTAGAAAGGAAAAAGTAACTAGGGGCACAAAAGTTCTCACTTTACCTCGAACAGCCTATACACAGTTCTTTATATCTAGAGTGAGTCGCAAGTTCAGCAATGGTCACGAGCCGAGAACTGGAGCAATAAATAAGCCTTGATGTTGTTGTTGATGATGATGATGATGCTTCCGTAATTTGACATTGTGAGCGTCGTTCCCCTGAACTTTTTCACTTGTTTTAAGTCATTAGGATGCAGTTTTAATTAATTCTCCGTAAAGTTTTTACGACGAAATCCCTTAATCTGTAGTACGCCACGAATTAGAACTTCCAGGGGCAACGATACAATTTTCACACAGAATAGTATCACGGTTTGTCTAACTTCCACTTCGCCAGGGGCACACCTTACGGTGAGTTTAATTTCGCAAAGCCGAAAGAGTTGCAAATAACTGACGTGGTCTGAGAAAAAAAAAATTTGTGTTATGATTGAAGGACGTGGAAGACAAGCGTTTTAATTGCTGGGACACACACGTAACTCAGAGCGGTATAAGTGGACGTCTACACATGATTAAGAACGTATTGCTTGCTAATGAGATGGACATAACTACGGCGCTGATAACATGGCACGTCGAGAATACGACATTAATAGCATCATTGTCGCGAACAGCTTGTACTTTGTCCGTTAACTTTTAATATCTTCTTTACAAATTCATGTAAAATGTTACGGTCAGTGATCTATTGTCGCATGTTGTTGATAATGTACTGTGTTTGACACTTAAATTAAAACTACGTAATCATAGCCACAAAAATATTTTTAATTTATATTTTTAATTAAAATAACTCAAACGTAGAATATATATTATAACTAAATCTAAATTAAATGAATAACATATTTATAATAACAATTTAAATAAATATCCTCTGATAAAAGAAAATTAACCAAAATAGAGCATATCAAGCTGAGTACGCACGCGCGTGCGTGTGTGTGTATAGATATATATATATACATGGACAAATTTAATAATAATAATAAATACATTAATAGCAAAAAAAAAACATTAATAGATCGTGAAAAAAGATCACCATTTGAATGTGGATTTGACCCAAAATCTTCATCACAAATTCCATTCTCATTAAAAAATTTCATAATTGCTGTAATTTTCTTAATTTTTGATATTGAAATTGCACTTTTATTACCTATAATACCAAAAATAATAATATCAGAAATAAATCAATGAATAATAACAGCAGTCATATTTATTATTGTATTAATTATAGGATTATACCATGAATGAACAATTAAATCAAGGATATATATATACTATAAGCAGCACTAAAAAGCCACCATGTATCAGATACTATAATAGAACGCTCGTTCAGCTCATTGGACATGTATTTAAGGGTGCCCTACCATTTATTCTTGTTTAGTGTGTGTGACGTCCATAAGCGCGGCCAACACACTGAATCGACATGAAGTCTTTCTTAGGCAACTACCATCTACCAGATTTACAGTGGTAACGCTGTAATTTGATGACGTTTTAATAGAGATAAAGGTGTACCACTTCAAGAAACCAATCAAAAGACCCAGATGCAGTACGCAGCCCTCAATAATCCTATTTTCTTCAAAGTTATTTTTGTTACTGTTATGGCAATAAAATAAATACGTTGTTATAAATTAACTCTGTATGATATTTAATGCGCAGTCTCTCTTGTTTGAAATGCTTCCTCTGAAATTAGCCGAAAGGGATGGTTTCATAACAATAATTATGAACTCCCTTCTACTTCAAGGTTTGCGTAGTGCCTCTACGAAACTTAAATGTAGAGGAAGTTTGGTTAAAGTGGACCAACTGTTATGATTCAGTAAAGGCGGACAAGCCTAGCGAACAGCAGCGACGCGTTGGTATCCAGGCCAGGCGAGGAATCCCAAACACATGACAGCAATAATAGTTTGTAAAACACATCAGCGAAGCGACAGTGGAGCTCCCCTCCCGGTGGCGCGGTGTTTGGGACAATTACGCCACCAGAAACAATACAATACTTGGCAACACTTTGCACGTGCGGTCTGTCAGCCTGTCTGTCTGTGGACCCACGCCGAGATGAAGCCATCAAGATGCAGTTTGGCGTGTCGCTCGTCGCTTTCCGAATCAACACTCAGCCTACGGCGACGTTATCATTCAGGCTAGTCATATGCTGTAATTGATTAGGACCTCCCTCACCAATAGCTTGTAATTACTGTGACTCCTAAAAAAGTGTATTAAATACCTGTTCTGTCTTCGTAATTAACTTTAGTTCTTCCCTCATAATAGTATAAACCTTCCACAGTCCCTAGACACAAGTACAAAATATTAAAAACATAACACAACGCTGTATAATGTAGTGCAGGTGCTGCAACCTAGTGAGAGTCACATAAAGTACTCGGTCACAATACATTAGTCGCCTGCACGGCTTGAGGGGTGCATGGAAGAGTTTCAAATTAATAACAAAATTAAAATTGCTATGCATTTGTAAACGTAAAACTAGTACGTAATCAAACAACTGTTGTAAATTATTTTATTTTCTAGATCGGTAGTATGCATTTTCGCGCCAGCTTGTATTGCGACGCAATCTTTTGTTGTACACGCTTGTGATCAGCTTGTTACCAATTCACTTGAGAAATTTCTCCTTTTGTTCACTACATAATTCATTAATTGCAATATTTTTATTTTCAGATATTTGATTTTCTTCACAGATTATAATTGAATAAATAAAATTATTTTCATACAACAAGTTACGTTAGGCTTCGTAAAGTAAACTCAAAACTGCAATATAAAGTGCTTGCAATAAGGTTTAGTAGCGCCCCTGGCGGTAAAGTTTGGAAATACAGTGTATTTTATGGCTGTATTCTGTTTAGCCATTTGTTACAATAATATATTTTTTTTTTACTCAATATACATATTTTATTGCATATACATCTATTATTTCGCCACGCAACGCCGTCGATTTGTCTCGAATAAAGCAAGGCTGTCCTTTTGTGTAGTCGAATGTATTTTCATAAACGAACAAATATTTTGTGTGTGTTTTGCTATCGTCGTCTCTTATCTACAGTCTCGTCGATGCTGATTGGTTAGTCGTGGCCGTCGTAGTCGCAGTTGTACGACTAGCTCTGTACGACTCTGCGAACCGCCTTGCGACTCCTCTTACGACCTACGACTACGAGTTTCAACTGCCGTTGTAGACCAGGCTTAATGGATGTTGTGCAGAAAACAACGTACGTGAAAAATGGCAGCGAAAACACTCGTTTCAGCAATTTCCGTCCTCTAAAAATTACATGTTGGAGACGAATCCAGCCATAACAATTTTTACTTGAATGCTCTCTGTAATAAAGCAGCCCTAAAGTTACAAAAAAAATTAATAAAACATATTTATATGAGTTTTTTTAGATAGTTTTGTGACTAAAGTAGGTGGCCATGAATTTTTAATTTATTCGCCGGAAACTGGCCTTCGTGGCATGGCTGGCAGTGATGCCAGTTTCTGTGCCATGGGTTCTCGGTTCTAAATTAAATATGAGGGTACGTGTTGTTTTTTTTAATTTTAATTTTGCGTTATTTTAGTTTGTTATCTTCCTCCCTCTAAGTTTATTTTTCAGCGAAGGCTATTAAAACACCAATAGGAGAAAATAATTTCGCACGGGACGCATGTTGTAGGGAGCAAAACTCGCTTTTATTACTGCAGCTAGCTACAGTTTGACCCGCAGTTAGTTGAGTACTTTGGAAACGGAGCCTTTGAAAAGAACTGGTCGCCCGGAAATGCAGATACGGTGACCCGGATGTTCCTTTAAAGTTGTCTTCGGTATAAGGAAAGAAGTTTCATGTCTTAAGGCGCCCGTCTACCTGTCGCTTGAACTGCGTTGCAGAGTGTTTTAAATACACGTTTTTCAACGAAACTATTAAGCGTGCGTCCAACGTGCTGATCTACGAAAAGAACACCCACTTCAGACGAGAGCTGTTAAGTACTTTAAAAATATCACGTACGTTAGAAACATCAATTCAGAGTACTCCAAAACCGCTAAAAAACGGCCTTTCCAAGGCGCTGTAGCTCAAAATTCACCGATAAGATACATACAAAACTACTATAGGCGCCTGCACTGAACCTTCCTAAAGACTTCCCACTAATAAAATAATATGGTCACCGCTGAAAGTCCCATAGGTACACGCAGCACGACGAGAACACTGCACGCCAGTTCAGAGCCTTGCGCTTAGCGGCGATGGCGTACTTGATGCGCGTGGCAGTGTCGCCCTTATCGCTCCCGCGGTTCTCGGTCTAAACGTGGGAAAAAGTTCCAGGTAGACGGGCGCCTTAAGTGAGTGAGTGAGTGAGTGAAGAGATTTGAGCGGCTCTTAACAACTAGGTCTTGAGAGCCGATGAGGGTGAAGTGAGGTGAGTATGAAGTAGCGCCGGAATGGTAGGGCGGGGGGAAACGGAAGATCCCCGAGCAAACCCGCCGACCAGCGGCATCGTCCGGCACGATTCCCACATGCGAAAATCCGGGGGCGGCTCCCGCCGGGAATTGAACCCTGTTCGTCTTGGTGGGAGGCGAGCAGTCTGACCACCATACCACCGCGGCCCCCATGTCTTAATTGTCGCGTTTCAGTTTGCGGAGATTGAAATTATTTCACACGGTTTATGTTTACGTTACGCTCACAAGGGTAGGAGTTAATGTGTCAGTGACGTATTAGACGTTAAAACGGCTGTTACGCCAACTTACGTCGACCAAAGCCATCTCATGGATTTCAATGAGGAGGTTACGGCAGGGGTGGGGCGGATTCAGCAATTTACAAAAATATGGATGTGTTCCTGTTGTTAAGCACTGTACATAGTGTAGGTATGCGTATATATTATATAATGCATACATAGGTATATATATTGATATGTTTATACAGAGTGCTCGTAAACTCAGTTCCCAACCGCCAGACATAGTTTCCTTGTACCAATGGTAACACAAAGGCCCTATACACTTATATCCAGAAACGTATTTTTATATCAAATAATTGTGTTCAAAGTGGCGGCGTACAACGCCTGGAGAACCAGGCGGTGCGATCATGCACGTAGGAAAGGTTGCATAGGTCGTAGGCGCGTGGCACTAAAGTATTGCATACGCAGCGTCGCGCGCCTAAGTGCTATGCAACTAGTCCTACACGCATGATCGAACAGCCTTGTTCTGCAGGTGCTGTACGCAGCAAATTTGAACACAATTATTGATATAAAAATACGTTTCCGGATATAAGTGCATAGGGCCTTTGTGTTACTATTGGTCCAAAGAAACTACGTCTGGAGTTTGGGCACTAGGTTACCGAAAATTCTATATGTGTATGCGTATATGATATAATTAACTCAAATCAAAGCAGGTGTGATTTTACATTCTTTACGCATTATTTTTAATACACAGCTTCGATTCCTATTTCTAAATAGATGTTCCCATGTTAGGTAAGCCTGTGCTGTCACAGTTACCTAAACACCTGACCTGCATTGTAATTGTAATTACTAAATAACATGTAATGCAATGTAAATTAGCACGTTGCTCTTTCATCATGTTGTATTTATCAACAGCCAACTTTCATAGAGAAGTCCATAAGCAGGGCTAGCGCAAGAGATTCTTTGCTCGAATTACATCTGGGTTTTGCGTGTATGTGATAAGAAACTTAGTGTGTCAACCGCTTCCCAAACAACAATCTAAAAGAAGCAATGATCTTCAAATGAAGGGGAACCAAATGTCCCTCCCTTCAATCTGCCCCTCGGTTAGGGGAGGGAAGGTAGTAATAAATGCCTAAGCGAATTGGCGAAGTGGAATAACCAGGGTCCAGTTTCTCGACTGGCCATTAATTACTCCATTTTAAACGCAAGTCTACACGGTCACGGCCAAATTGTAGACTGGCGTTTAAGGGATTTTCAATATTTTTAGAATATTTTATAATTTTGTTTTATTACACCAAAAGTTACACTGATAAAAGTATCAAAAACCATGGACAATTAATTTCCAAAAGAAAAAAAAAAGACGTAAAATAAAGGATTTTTAAATTTATATCTGTTGGCATACAAATGTCAAAATTTTGCTTAAGTATCATGTTTGGCTACAGATAAAATTAGTTGTTAATGCCATTAGAAAAAGGTGAAGAAATTTAGTGGAATTCATTTCAGTGGTTCGGCCGTAATTTTTTTTTTAGTTTTACAATAAAATTGAAATCTAAAAATAGCCAGAATTTTAACCCTACGCAGGCGAACAAAATGCCACACTTCAAAGAAATTTGTTTGTGGCGTGCTTTAGTCTGAAAAAAAAATACTTTAGCTGAAATCAAACATGGTGCTCATATAAATTTTTGAAATAAGTTTGGCACAAATATTAAGTTTAAAATGCTGATAATTGTACTAAAAAAAGTATGCGAGAGTTATTTAAAAATTGATTTGGCATTTTTATCAAATAGTTATTGATATTGTATCTTAAAAAATGCATTTAAAAAATGTTATGCACACTGAGTAATGAATGTCGGGTGGGTCACAGTCCCAATGGCAAGTGACATCACATTGGTGCAGTCCAAACCTGGTCCACTATTGCGATGTCTGTATTTGAGCTTTCTCAACTTGCCTACACGCATACAACCTGCCTTTACTTTTCGTTGTACTTATTTAGTAATCAGATGTTCATTTTTAGTCGAGTAACGTTCCATATGCATTCGTTTTTCTACGTATTTCATATTTATACAATGTTTTTTTTTCAGTGCAGTGAACGATGGTTATGTTATTTTAGTCTGATTAAATTAATTTTATATTCTAGTTAGTAAAAAAATTAGCGTAATTAATGAACTTTTATTACTAGTGTATACTTTAGATTACAATATAACTTTTTATCTTAGTTATTTGACGTCTGTTTTCGATGGTTATCCCTCTTGTGTTGATATTTTCACTCGAAACCCTATAAATAAAGAAAACTTATTCTTCTTTTTCTATCCCCTTAGGACACACCTTGGGACAAAAGTTCAAATTTGGCGAATGCTTAAATGTCCGCAAATCACATTACCCACAGGGAAGATACTGCATTGGGTAATGATCGCAGCCGTGTACAGCGCTGGTCATATAGTCACTTCCTCTGCAACGTGCCCACTGTGGTGGACACAAAGTGCTAGGACACGCGAGACTCGGACGGCGGCGTTGTGTCAGAGGATCACGTGCATACCAACCAGCGTGTTCTCGTCCTAGGACAACACCGCGTGGGAGATCGCAGTTTGCAGACGGCGCCTTGTAACGTTTCCCGAGATCACTCCTCGGTCATGATTGGCCAAGCCACACGGCGTGAACAAGGAAGGGATCGCTGACATGTGGAGTCGAGGGGAGCGCGCGTCGTTTTGCCTGAAGACGTTTCGCCTAAAATTCCATCTTCTCTCTTAACTTGTCTGAAAGTCTATTTCCTTGTCGTTTTGCCTAAATGTAATTTTCCTAAAATAGGTTTGCCTAAAAGTAGTTTTGCTTAAAATCCGTTTTGCCTAAAAATAGTCTTGCATAAAAGTAGGTTTATCTAGAAGTCGTTTTGCCTAGCAATCGTTTTACCTAAAAGTAGTTTTGTCTAAAATTAGTTTTGTCTAAAATTCGTTTCGTCTAAAATTGGTTTTGTCTAAACGTAGTTTGTCTAAAATTTGATTTGCCTAAACGTCGTCTGTCTAAAATTTGTTTTGTCTAAACGTTGTTTGTCTAAAATTTGTTTTGTCTAAACGTTTGTCTAAAATTCGTTTTGTCTAAACGTAGTTTTGCCTAAAATGAAGCAACACGGCGCGTGCTGTACTGGAGTGGTCTCCTAGGCAGGTTGGTCGTCGCCGCGGACGGGCCAGCCTCAGTGCCGGTTGGCGGCGGTGATCTCTAGGAGCGACAAGGGGTGCAGGGGACAGGGGGTTGCCAGTTCTATTCCTGGCCGCGGGGAGTCAAGGCTGGACACGGCGGGTCC
>NQII01006569.1:36104-52822 GCA_002778355.1 Clitarchus hookeri
GTCGTGACGCAGGCAGCCTGCTAACGATCCGCCGGCGCCCGGGCCAGCCTCACTTCGTCGGCAGGCGGGCGTCCACGTCGACTGTCTCCCGTGGTGACCCTCGCCGCCGGCTCACGTCGTGCGGCGGCCGTCCTCGGCTCACAAGTCACTTTGTCGAGAAGACATTTAGCCTGGAACTGCAGCAAACTACGTCACTTGGCATACAAATCACTAGGCCTAAAAGTCACTTGGTCTAAAAATCACATTTAGCCAAAAATTTACTTGGTCTAAAATCATCTGGTCTAAAGCCACTTGGCATAAAATCACTTGACCTAGATGTCACTTGGTCTAAAAATCATTTGGCCTGAAGTCACTTGGCATAAAATCACTTTGCCTAAAAGTCACTTCGTCTAAAGTTACATTTACCCTAAAAGTCACTTGGTCTAGAAACATTTAGNAAAATCACTTTGCCTAAAAGTCACTTCGTCTAAAGTTACATTTACCCTAAAAGTCACTTGGTCTAGAAACATTTAGTCTAAAGCCATTTTGCATAAAAATCACTTGGTCTAAAGTCATGTGGTCTAAAAGTCACTTGGGATAAAATCATGTGGCCTAAAAGTCACTTGGTCTAACAGTTTTAACAAAAAAATNATGTGGTCTAAAAGTCACTTGGGATAAAATCATGTGGCCTAAAAGTCACTTGGTCTAACAGTTTTAACAAAAAAATCACTTGATACAAAAGTCACGTGGTATAAAGGTCACTTGGTCTAAAAGTAATTCAGCCTAAAACTGCAGCAAAGACATTCACTTGCTTTAAAATTATTTAACCTTAAAGTCACTAGGTCTGAAAGTCATTTGACCTAAAAGTCTGTTGACCTTAAAGTCATTTGGCATAAAATTATAGCAATAGTCATGGAATAAAAGTTATTTGGCCTAAAATACACTTGATTTTACAGTCATTTGGTCAAAAATTGCAGTAGACAAAGTTACTTGGCATAAAATCACTTGGTCTTAAAATACATAATACAAAGTCACTTTGCCTAAGGATATTCATTTCACATAGTCATTTAGTTGAAAAGTGATTTAACCAAAAATCGCACTACAGAAAGTCAGAGTAATCAGTGGCCTAAAAGTAATTTGACCTAATACAATAACACTAAAATTCTGGGGGTTTAGAAGTTGCTTCGCTTAATGTCGTCTGCCTTGTAAGTTACTTTGCTCGAAAGTCATTTGGCCTAAATATCACTAGGAATAGGAAAATTTCGTGAATTCATTTCACGGCAAGGTAGACGTCTAACACATGTAAACTGAGCTCACTTTTGCAATTCGATCACAGCTCATTAGACACGCCCCTGGACAACTCTGAGCCAATAGCAGACTTGCAAGGAAACAAGTAGCGAGTGCCACACTGCCAGGTGTGGAGTAACGCTGGTTACTCTCTGGAGCAGCAGCCGACGAACAAACACCTGGAACTCGAGTGTACGCAGGACTGTGGAGTCTAGCCTACAGGGCGTTGAACTCACGAAATTTTCCTACCCCAAAGTATCACGCCGGCCTAAGAACGGGCTTGGCTCTGCCCACCCAAGTGAAAGAGAGAGAAAGAACGACTCGCAAAGCACCGACCACAGGTAGTTGGCAGGCGGGCACACGAATCTGCAGGCTCTCCCTTCCACCTGCCGTACTACCGTCGACCAATTGTTTCCTCTCCCGGGGAGAAGTGGCCCGAAATTGGCAGAGCTCCCGAGTCCTAAGTTACAGCGCCGCTACTAGAGGCCTTCTGTCATTTCAGGCCAAATTACGAGTACTCGGTCACGGAGAGTCACCAATCCTACCTCCTCGCGCAAAAGTAGAGAACACCGATTTAAAAAAAAATATTAAAAAGTTCCTATAGTTAGAGACCTGAAAAATTCGCGAGTTCAATGACCTGCAGGCTAGACTCTACATCTTTATGTACAAATATGCCGATATCAACTGCACATTGGTTGTCTGCTGCCACAGTGGAAGGCGACGATTGGACACCGTTCTCCAGGAGGTGTCAAACACCGCGTGGACCAATGGCTAAAGTTGTATAAACGCACGTGTTTTGGATTCTAGCTTGTCCCAAAATGAATCCGCGAATTCTTCAGGTCTCTACCTATAGTTTATATTTTGAAACACTTTAGTTCGGATCCATTTGTACTACTGAATGGCTCTAACCCTTTCATACCTACAGAATTAACTTCCTGCGCTCCTACCTCAAGATGCCGAAACGTCGAGAGAGAATCATTTGACGTGGCTCAAGCCCAGAATTCTTGTGTCTAACGCCAACGGTCGCGAAACCCTGCGATCTATCTTTCAGACCTAGTGTACACAAGTGTACAGACATCACAGGAAAGTTATTTTTCGCTGGCACTGTACACCATGAGCGCTCAATGACCAATAAATAGAGATGATGGAAAATAGCAAAAAAAAAGGTTTGATACCTCACATTTTTTATAACACTCTATCTTTTTTTATTCTTCCGTGATTGGATTAACAAGGTTTTGACTCGGCTAAGTTATCTGCAGACCAATCACGAGCGTTCTGCCTAACAGCATCAGGATCTTCATTGGCCCGGTGAAATTGGGTAGTAGCCTCATGCATGCATGCCAGCCAATAAGGAAAGATAACTGTCGGACATGTGTACATTGCGTTCAATCGTAGCAAACAGTCAACTTTTCCCGTGATAAACGATCATCTCTACCAATGATATTTCCCATGGCTAACTAATTCTCAAACAGTCCTAGTTTATGAACTATAGCCGAAAAATGAAACCTATTTTTAACTGGGTGTCATGACGAAACGAGTTCTGCGTCGAGTTAAGTACAGCAAGGATAATAAAATTTCTGATTCGTGGCACCTGAAACTATAAACTAATACGAGGGTCTGAAAAGTGTTAATTGCTACATGTTTTAGACGTGTGGCTATGAGTAACATAATTGTGACTGGCCCGGTCGAACACCGCAATGTCTCCTCACAAAATACGTGGACATACAGACCTGAAAAAAATCGTGGTTTCATTTCGGGACAAGCTAGAATTCAAAGCCTCATACGTTTGTATTGCTTATTCTATAGGCCCACCCGTTAGTTTACACCTCCTGGACAACTCTGAGCCAATAACAAACACAATAAAATGCAGACCTTATCACCAAGACAAGCAACCAATGAACAGTGATATTTGCATGGTTTTACGTAAGACAATGGAGTATAGCCTGCAGGTCATTGAACTCGCGAATTTTTCAGGTCTCTACGTGGACAGTAACTACAGCTATTATAAGACAGCGCCAGGTTAGACTCCACAGTACTCTACTCTCTCTAGAAGAGGCCATTTGCTCATTGGCTACTGCAACAGGCAGACCTCATATTCTCCTGTTCCACCCGGCCACATGTAGTGAAACTATAGTCCATTCACGGTTGGTTACTACCAACTTTCCTGCCAAGGTTATGCTTCCAGGATATTCCTCCGCCTTGTGCAAACAAAGCTTAACCGAGTCTATGACGCTCCGCATTCGTGCGCACTCAGTGTAATCATATTTTGCTAATAACTATTTCTTACTAGGCGTTACCAACACACTTATTTCATTCCTGTTTTATTCATTTTAGTTATAAATGAAATATTATAATTTATAGATAAAATATAATGAAAAGTTCAGTTTAACCAAAAAAAAGGTACTTTTATGTAAACACGAGAATGAAACGATTGCGATGCACAGAAGTATTTATGAAACAACTAAACATGTGCCTGGGGTGATTTTTCGAGGGTTTAATTTAAAAAAAGAAAATGCGAAAACAACCGTGACTAGACTATACCAGAGCACTGAATACTTAATATCGGTTGTGAGTTCTGCAGGGCGTTTCGTATGAGCGGAGCTCTAGCGACACACGCGAAAACAACGTATACTCGTATGCCGTCTACCTTGGCACTGAATTACAAAGCGGAAATGACAGGGTCTGCACCAGGAAGCAAAGAAAAACTGCAGGCATTGCGTAGGACAATGAAGCCTAGCATTAGTACAGTTCTTTTTTCCGAAAATCAGCCTTATAGTTAGAGGCCGGAAAAATTCGCGAGTTCAATTACCTGCAGGATAAACTCTACAGTATTATGTACAAATATGTCGATATTAAATGCACATTGGTTGTCTGCCGTCACAGTGGAAGGCGGCGATTGGGCCAGCGTTCTCCAAGAGGTGTCAAACACCGTGTGCACCAATAGCTAAAGTTATATCAACGCACGTGTTTTGAATTATAGCATGTCTCAAAATGAATTGGCGAATTTTTCAGGTCTCTGCTTATAGTTCTCGGGGCACTGGAAAAGTTCGTTGATTCAGAGACGTGTAGGTTTCGCTCTACGGTTCCGCGCAGACTCGAGCCTGAAGCCTGAGGTATTTGTTTATTGGCTGCTACTTAGGTGAGTAGCCAGTTTAACCCCGCGCCTTCAAAAAACATTTCCGACTGTGGGAAATATTCCACGACTCTCCGTAAAATTACGAACACGTTGCCTTTTCCAAAAACGGATTTTTTCGTATATTTCGTGAAACTTTCCGTATATTCGCGGGACCTCCCCTTAAGTTTGATAGAATGCGCCCCTCTTACATTGCAGTGAGTAGCTGATCAAATAATCTTATATTTATGCACTGCTGCACAGTATACGAATTGTTATTTTGTTTACTTGTGTGTACGTATTCAACACAGCGTAACTTGTTGAATGGCGATAATCTGCAGACACACGGCAACAAAGCGCCACATACGTACTATTTACTGCAATCTAAGACTGAAATGCACTATAACTAGGGCCAGTGACTTTTCGCGTAAAAATCGGAGCACACAGTAGACTTCAATGCTATATACACGCCTCGGCTGTTGTTATACCTCCATTGGCTGCTGGTGCCGTGTCCGTCTTTGACCAAGCCACTCAGGACTAAGTAACTCCGACACTGAACCTTCGTGATTCGTGCCCAAAGGTTAACACCATCCAGAACATGTTTTAGCCAATAAAAGAAGCAGGAAGACCCAACAGTGCTTTGGACTGTATCTTGTCTCAAAATATTTTCGCGAAATATCACTGCCCCTAACTATAGTAAGAAAAAATTACGAAAAAAAAAAAAAAATTTTCGTTTTAGTTATGCGTGTGTCTCTCTGCGTATAGAACATAAATTTAAAGTTAAAATATTTTATTCTGGAAAAAACCCGAATCAAAACCTTTGTGGGGTCCTTGATTAATAAGTAACCGCTGTAAATGTGACATATGTTTTTAAGTTTCTGTAGTAATATTTTGAGTGTTTTAAGTGTTAATATATAACTTTTTCAGTTTATGTAGTAATGTTTGAGTGTTTTAGGTGTTTATGTGTAATTTTTTCAGTTTTTGTAGTAATGTATGAGTGTTTTAAGTGTTGATAACTGTAACAGGTGTCTAATGCTACTTACTTATGTTTGAAGAAATATATCTTGGTTTCGTAGATACCATAATTCCGCAGAAACATATGTTCTCTAATAACTGCGGCGAAAAAAAAAATCTTCCTTTGAATTTGCATTGTTCTCTCCTGGAACCGGAAGCCATAGCAAATACGGAGACGTTCCGTGATTTGTATTTACGGTGCTCGGCTGAGTTTTCGTCAACCCCTCAACTTAAACATCATTTTTCGTTCCATGTGCTGCGAAACAGTAGATCTTGTAATAACTTACATGACGGAACCTACGGAAAGAATTTCTATCGGTCTGTGACACCGGCACCAACCGATCATAACATTTCGGGGTGCTAGCAGCTGTCGGTAGAATTAACCAAGGAAAAACAAAAACGCTGTGTGTATTAGTGGTAGCTTCTGAGCTCGTACAGCACCGCCCATGATACTACCTGTTCTGCAACACGTGAACGAGTATGCTCGGGGTAATATGAGAAAGGGTTAACTCAACATTCCCGTAAAAGTTCCCGTGAATATACGGAAAACTTGAGTGCAGGAAAGGTAGCACGGGATNACCGCGACTAGACTATACCAGAGCACTGAATACTTAATATCGGTTGTGAGTCCTGCAGGCCGTTTCGCATGAGCGGAGCTCTAGCGACACACGCGAAAACAACGTATACTCGTATGCCGTCTACCTTGGCACTGAATTACGAAGCGGAAATGATAGGGTCTGCACCAGGAAGCAAAGGAAAACTGCAGGCATGGCGTAGGACAATGAAGCCTAGCATTAGTGCAGTTCTTTTTTTCCGAAAATCAGCCTTATAGTTCGAGACCGGAAAAATTCGCGAGTTCAATGACCTGCAGGATAGACTCCACAGTCTTATGTACAAATATGCCGACATTAAATGGGCATTGGTTGTCTGCCGTCACAGTGGAAGGCGGCGATTGAGCCAGCGTTCTCCAAGAGGTGTCAAACACCGTGTGCACCAATAGCTAAAGTTACATCAACGCACGTGTTTTGAATTATAGCATGTCTCGAAATGAATTGGCGAATTTTTAAGGTCTCTGCTTATAGTTCTCGGGGGCACTGGAGAAGTTCGTTGATTCAGAGACGTGTGGGTTTCGCTCTACGGTTCCGGGCAGACTCGAGCCTGAAGCCTGAGGTATTTGTTTATTGACTTTTACTTAGGCGAGTAGCCAGTTTAACCCGGCACCGTCAAAAAAACATTTCCGACTGTGCGAAATATTCCATGACTCTCCGTAAAATTACGAACACGTTGCCTTTTCCAAAAACGGATTTTCCGTGTACTTCGTGAAACTTTCCGTATATTCGCGGGACCTCCCCTTTAGTTTGATAGAATGCGCCCCTCTTACATTTGCAGTGAGTAGCTGATCAAATAATTTTATATTTATGCACTGCTGCACAGTAAACGAATTGTTTACTTGTGTGTATGTATTCAACCCAGCGTAACTTGTTGAATGGCGATAATCTGCAGACACACGGCAACAAAGTGCGACATACGTACTATTTACTGCAATCTTAGACTGCGATGCACTATAGTAAGAAAGAAATTACGAAAAAAAATATTTTGTTTTAGTTATACGTGTGTCTCTCTGCGTATAGAACAGAAATTTATGAAAGTTAAAATATTTTATTCTGGAACAAACCCGAATAAAAGCCTTTTCTGGCGTCCGTGATAAATAGGTAGCCGCTGTAAATGTGACATATGTTTTTAAGTTTCTGTAGTAATGTTTGAGTGTTTTAAGTGTTCATGTGTAACTTTTTTCAGTTTGTGTAGTAATGTATAAGTGTTTTAAGTGTTGATAACTGTAACAGGTGTCTAACGCTACTTACTTACGTTTGAAGAAATATATCTAGGTTACGTAGATACCATAATTCCGCAGAAACATATGTTCTCTAATAACTGCGGTGAAAAAAAAAAATCTTCCTTGGAATTTGCATCGTTCTCTCCTGGAACCGGAAGCCATAGCAAATACGGAGAAGTTCCGTGATTTGTATTTACGGTGCTCGGCTGAGTTTTCGTCAACCCCTCAACTTAAACATCATTTTTCGTTCCATGTGCTGCGAAACAGTAGATCTTGTAATAACTTACATGACGGAACCTACGGAAAGAATTTCTATCGGTCTGTGACACCGGCACCAACCGATCATAACATTTCGGGGTGCTAGCAGCTGTCGGTAGAATTAACCAAGGAAAAACAAAAACGCTGTGTGTATTAGTGGTAGCTTCTGAGCTCGCACGGCACCGCCCATGATACTACCTGTTCTGCAACACGTGAACGAGTAAACTCGGGGTAATATGAGAGAGGGTTAACTCAACATTCCCGTAAAAGTTCCCGTGAATATACGGAAAACTTGAGTGCAGGAAAGGTAGCACGGGATTAGGCGCGTGTTTATTAGCAGTTTCAGAATTGAGCTAATTTTGACTCTTTTCAAAAAGAGACTTAAATGTGCACGTGGTCGAAACCTAAACTGTCCTAGAATTCATTCACGACATTTACCTTTCTCTGTTATTCGCAAAAAAAAANTTTCAGAATTGAGCTAATTTTGACTCTTTTCAAAAAGAGACTTAAATGTGCACGTGGTCGAAACCTAAACTGTCCTCAAATTCATTCACGACATTTACCTTTCCCTCTTAGTTGCAAAAAGAAAATGTTTTGCAATCACTGTAGCTTATTCACGATATCGTTACATTTTACGAATAATAACCTTAGGACATTTACCTCATGTATGACGTGTTTGGTCGCCTTCTAAATAAATCGTATTTCAAAATCTTTTTATACTTTAGTTAATATTAACATTTTTTTTTTTTTTGTTAAATTAAGCTTTCACTTCTATTTTGCTGCAAAATATAATACGTAAGAAATATCGAGGGAAATATGCATTTAAAAAGAGAGAGATAAGTAGGTGTATTAGTAATGGACATTATAAAACAGTCTCATTTTAAAATGCTATTAAATTGAATGTTGTTACATTATATTAATATAAATGTTTTAATCGCCATCTTTTTTTTTTTAGGAATGAGATGTTGGAAACACAATCATATAATATTTTATTGTATGTCCGGCGTATCAATACAGTGCGTTGGCTTTTCCTTAGCGTTTTCTCCCAGGTTTCTTAAAGTTTTGTTTGCATGTGGCGGATTGATACGCAGCGAGTAGCCCGAAAGTAGAACTCACGACGAATATGTTCCTGGAGCTTGAGCTGCGTTACAAAGTGTTTGAAATACGGTTTTTTTTTTTTTTTTTACAAAACCACTTTATGTGCGTCGTGTGTACTGGTCTACGAAAATAAATTACACTTGAGACGAGGTAGATAGGTTACTATCGCCTCACCACGGGCGTTACAAACCCTATTTTCAAGCTCTCCGACGTAGCTGAGCACTGCCCTACCGCGAAACGTGTGACTTGGAAACACTTGCAATGGGCACAGGGACACGCACTGAGATCTGCTACGGACTTAGCGCCAACAGAACGCTAGGGCCGCCGTTTGAAGTGTCCCGTAGTTCCAGCGGTTCAACGGGAAGGCAGCCCGCCATTTCAGAACCTTGCGTGGAGTTGCGCCCTTCTTGCACCCCCGCTTCTGTGCCTGGAATCTCCAAAACAGTTCCCAGATACCCAGGACTCTTAACCAGGACTTCATAAAAGTTGGATGTAACCACGAGTAGAATACACGGTAAAAAAATTTTCCAACTTTTGCAAACAATTCCTTTTGATAATAGTGGGCAAAATCTAACTATGCAAGTGAAATATTGTATACGTTGTTCACGGTAAACTTAGCACTTTTTAAAGCCATGTTTAAGATATACTTGTTGGTACGTTGAGCATGTTTCCACATTGTCGCATTAACATTTCTTTGGACCTGGTCACTTTATTCCTGCGCCGGGCAAGCGAAACTGTGAAATTATTACGAAAGTAAATATTTTAAATTTGCCAATTCCTATACTTATATGCATTTTAAACACTGAGAACACAAAAAATAATTCCGGTATTCACAGATGCTTACCTAACGCTTTTAATTCTATTTTAAGACATGGAACTACTTTCTATCCGTCGTTGCCAACTTTACTGGACGCACGCCACTCAGTGTACCTATTGGAATATATGCAGGTAAGGGCAGTGACATTTCTCACAGGTTGGTTTCGAAAGTGCTCAGTTAATCTGAACAGCCTACCTGTATATTGCGTGTGTGGTAGTACTGAGTGTGATGCAGCCTCAGTTGTTTATTGGCTGTGGTGCAGATTTACCCCGGCGCAGGTAGCACGGGATGCAACGCTTGTTTACCCACGTGTTCGAGATTCGACCGGTCCAGTATAGTAAACTGTGAACCAATTGAAAGAGAAACTCTAACGCAGACATGTTTGAGGTCTGGCTTGTGCTCAAAAGAAATCGCTAGAGGCGAGCGCAAAATTCGCGTTTTTAATTTGGGGACAACAGATTTTCGCGGAAAGATTCCACGACCAGTTGCATTTCATAACACTTTACCTCGAATACTCTTTGGTCATTGGATGGTCCAGGTGATACGCGCAGTACGCGTCAACTCGCGAATCACAGACTACAGTATCGGAGTAACCTGACTCTGATTGGCCAGACAAGTAAGCAAATGTCCTCTCACAGACACACGCCGTCAATAAGCAAAATAAAACTCCTGGCACGCCCTTAGGGCATTCATATATAACTAGGGGCAGTGATATTTCGCGAAAATATTTCGAGACAAGATACAGTCCAAAGCACTGTAAGGTCGTCCAGCTTCTTTGATTGGCTAAAAAAAAAGTCCTGGCCCGTGTTAACCGTTTGCGCACGAACCACGAAGGTTCAGTGTCGGAGTTACTTAGTCCTGAGTGGCTCGGTCGAAGACTGACATGGCACCAGCAGCCAATGGATGTATAACGACAGCTGAGGTGTGTATATAGTATTGAAGTCTACTGTGTGCTCCGATCTTTACGCGAAAAGTATAGCGAAAAGTNATGGAGGTATAACGACAGCTGAGGTGTGTATATAGTATTGAAGTCTACTGTGTGCTCCGATCTTTACGCGAAAAGTCACTGGCCCTATGTATAGCTTGTGCGGAAATATTTTCGCGAAATTCGGGTGTCCCTAGTTACTATTTAGCGAACAGCTAGACTTCAATGTCTTATTCGTAACTGACAACTATAATTTTGTTCATTGGCAGCTGCTTTTAACACGAAGTGATCTTGGTGACCGCGTTATCGGTTATTCACGGTAAAGTGAGCACTTTTGAAAGCCCTCTCATTTGGAATAATAGTCAATAAATAAATTTAATTTAGCCTTAGACGTTAACTTACGAAAGCGGTGGAATATACACACGGCGTTTATTACTTACATGGAAAAATGTATTTAAAAATGTGGTTAAAGGATAAAAAATGGCTGAAAGGAAAAAGTAGCCAGGGCCTCAAAAGTGCTCACTTTATCGTGAACATCTTATACAGGGAATTGGTCACTCCACCACTACACTTTTCTCATTGGCTGAAGAGTCCTTACGGGTGTGCCGGACTAATTGTCGGCCAATTGCCCTAGTCGTATAGGCATATGGAGTCTTGAAGCTCAGTCTGCTGTCAGGAAATAACGCGAATTTCGCATGTCCCTAGAAATCGCGAAATTTCCGAGCCTCTAACAATTTNAAAAAAAAAAAAAAAAGAGAGAGAGAGAGTTTGATTTCCACATTTCACAGAAGGGCCACCGTGATAACGCAGCACATTTTGAAAATGACTCGCCGGTCGACGTCCTCGTGTTATCTGCGGGGTATCGACCGGCGAGGGGGGATATCGATCTCTCGAGCGGTGACGTTCGAGCACGCCGGCACGCTAGCACGCGACGTGGAGGCAAAGTGACGCGGACGTCAAACTCCAAGGTCACACACACGCTCTCGTCGCTGTGTCCTCTCGCCCTCTCTTAACCCTCCCATTCCCATGTTAATTTATAATTTCTGGTGTCGCAAATTAGAAAATGTTTGATGCATTCTGTACTTAACCCCGTCCAGTCCCTTTGTCTATGATTAGGGGCAGTAATATTTCGCGAAAAGATTTCGAGGCAAGTTACAGTCCAAAGCACTGTAGGGTCGTCCAGCCTCTTTGATTGGTTAAAAAATGTTCTGACCCGTGTTAACCGTTTGCGCACGAATCACGAAGGTTCAGTGTCGTAGTTACTTAGTCCCGAGTGGCTTGGTCAAAGACGGACACGGCACCAGCAGCCAATGGAGGTACAACAGCTGAGGGGTTTATATAGTATTGAAGTCTACTGTGTGCTCAGATTTTTACGCGAAAAGTCACTGGCCCTATCAATGATAGAGGATATGTTGCACATGAAAGTTATTAATGGTCTGAACTGTACACGACAACGAATCAGTAACCGGTACTCCGAGTGTCTTCCTTGTGAGAAATGTGATTCGTTGAAGTTTATGCATCTCTCATTTGTGAATGGTTAACGCTGACATCGACTTAGCTGTGGCACTTTGTTCTCTGGTTGCAGAAAGCAAGCTCCATACAAGTACAGAGCACATCATAAAATTGAACTATTGCAACACTTGTACTCGAAAAATTAAATTGGGACAGAAAGGGTTAAGCTGGCAAAGAACTTGTTTCGTTGCCACGACCGATAAGTAGAGACCGGCAAAATTCGCGTCATTGTTTCCCGTCAGACAAAACTCCAATATGCTGTATGTTTTATCGACCGCTGGCATTGGCAGTTGACTTGTGTGACTCGTTCCGAGGACACTTTGAGCCAATAGGAAACGCTCAAAGGTTGAGTTACCAATCTCCAGTAAAGCGGTCACAAAAGTACATGACGTCGTATGATCGCCAGTAACCATTGAAATAATGAATTGCCCTCAAGTAGCAGAGGGAAATGAAGTACAGCATGTGACCAAATAATAACGCGAATTTTACATGTCGGTAAAATATAAACAATTTAATTGGAACAAAAATAAAGTAATTTTTATGTTAACACTAGTATAAAACGCTTATGATAAATGGCATATTTAGGAAATAACCAAACACGTCATATGTGGGGTCTTTTTTCGAAGGTTTGATTTAAAAAAGTGTGAATAAACAGCGAATAGATTTGTAGAGAAACTAATTTTATGCCTGACCCACTTCAATTTTTTTTAAAATTACAATTAATACTTTAAGGATTAAGCCCGAGTGAAGCAAGGAATACACTAACAATGAACAGGTTTCCGGTTTTTTAAAACAAAAAACGCACACAGGAAAAAAAATTCTGTACTTGTTAGAAGCGGTACTTTGGAAACTACTTGTCAAATATTTTCTTGTAACTCTTCAGCTGGAATATTGTATGTTTACAAAACATTACTTCTGGAAAACATACAACATTGTTTATGCAGCTCAAGATTTATAATAAACTTAAAGTAAACAACACTTGCTTGTAAAATACAACGTTAGTTTTGCACATTGCGCACTAAGGTTTTGTGAAATTTATTCTAATTTATTTGTAGTGTTACAAAATATATATTTGACAATTGTAGGGGCGCGCAAAATTCGCGTTATTTCCTGGAAGCACGCTAGAATTCACCGTCCTATGCGTATTCTTGTCGGTGCGATTTGTTTACCGGTTTCTTGGTTGAACGTGATTGGGCCTGCCTCTTGTTAGTGGATTCCTATTGGACCAAAGCGGTCCAGGGCGTGTCCGGACAAACAGTAATCCAATGACAAACTCCATACCAAATCACAAGTGTTTGAAGTCTAGTCTGTCTTGAAATAATAACGCGAATTTTGCACGTTTCTAACAATTGGTTTCCAAAGAATTCCTTGTACAAACACAAAAAAGCTTTACAGTTTACAGTTAAATGTTCACTGTATCACTAATATTTGGGGCCGCGGTGGTGTAGTAGTTAGATGACTCGCCTCCCACCTAGGTGAACCAAGTTTGTTTCCCGGGGGGGGGGGCTCGATCCCAGATTTTCGCATGCGGGAATCGTGCCGGACAATGCCGCTGATCGGAGGGTTTTCCCGGGGATCTCCCGTTTCCCCCCGCCCTTTCATTTCGGCGCTACTCGCCTCGTTTTACTCTCATCGGCTCTCAAGACCTCGATATTGAGAGCCGCCTAAATCTCTTCACTCACTCACTCACTAATGTTTTGTTTATCAGCATCTTACAATATTAGCGCAACCCATTAAAGTGTATATTAATTACAGTAAACCCCCATTATAACGGGCCCTATTAAAGCGGACTTCGCCTATAAAAGCCTGTCTACAATCGGCCATGGACGTAAACATGTCCGAATCTCGACGTCAAATGACCGTCACATTTCTGCATTCGTAATATGTTCTACAAATGTTTTGTAGAACATAATCTGACAGTAGATCGCAGTAAGTTTGGCACATTATTTATTTTAATTTAGTGATTTTTTAAATATTACTGAATGATTGATTATTTAATGCTTGCGAGATGGGTGATTTGAATATTTATTTATATTTACGATATAGGCCCTAGCCGTTTTATTTTTAATAAGTTCACCAACTGGCATCCAAGAATTTTCTTTGGATTCGACGTTTTTAAACGTTTCGTTCTTCGTGTTAAATAGTTCAGACCGAACGAAGACAGCGCTGATCAGCTCTTCATCACGTACATTGTTTACATTCATAACGCAAACATTTCACAAATGCGCTCAAAAATATCTCAAGTCGTCTTCTTTTTTTTCTATCATCTTAGGACACAACTCGGGACAAAAGCTCAGTTTTCTAAACGCTTCGACTTGTGAGACGGGAGGTTGGGACGGCACTGTGACGTCAGAGGGTCGCTTGCGCCAATCAGCGTGTCCTCGTGTCGAGAGACAGGTTGGGATAGCGCTCTCGTAGACAGGTCATGACGGACACGCGGTTGTGTCAAGGTCGTAGTCGCGTGTGACTCACGCCGCCCTCCAGCCGAGAGACATTGTCCGGAGTTCCACGAATTACGATGTTCACATCAGACAAAGTGCACACAGTTCTATTTCGATCAATACTTGATAGTTACTCGTCGCGCATGCAGTGCAGTTTTTTAGCACTGTACATTATTTATAATTTGTAAACTGTATAAGCTTGCTTTTCTATTACTGTATATGCGTTTACTATGTAAAATAAACACGTTTTATATCTATTTTCATTGTTTCATTAAGGTAAATACAACATTTCAGGATTTATTTCTTATAAACCTGACTTTCATTATAACGGACAACTTTCAGCCCCAACTACTCCTTTATAATACTGCAATGATTTATTTTATTTATTTATTTATTTATTTCGATATAATTTATACCGGAGAATTTAAGGCTTCAATGCCGTCTCTCACATTTAACCAGGTATAATATATTGTAGACATACGTAAACATAAAGAGCAAGAATAAAATACTTAAATCAGCAAGATGCAAAACAGAAATATGGTAGCTCAAATAGATTAAACTCTAAAAATTGTCTGTGGTTTCCAATCATGTACATATCTTCAGCAGGACTAGAGAAAGGGGGACGTTTAAAGAAATAAAAATTACAATACCATAATAATATGGATCTACAATAGCACAATAATATGTATCATAATCCGCATTACCAATAACAAATATAGTTGTACAGAACCTACAAAGTGCTTGAGAGGAAAACCAGAGATTGAATCTCAGCTCATAAAAATAAATAAACAGATCTATAACAAACATTTACATGCTAATGAAAAACGAATGCAGCAACTCCTTGAAATAAATTGACGAATTGACAGCAACAAATTACACAATGATTAAGGCGAATGTATAAATCAACAGGTATAGCTAGGGTATACAAATAGTTAAGGGAAAAAGGTGAACAAATGAAAAACACTATGGAATAATGACGCGCGTGTGTGTGAAATCATCGGCGTATATTCTTAATGTACTTGGCTTCCTGTGCAACATTTACACAATTGTCTATTCTGAGAAAGAAAGGGAATCTTGCCAACGTAGATATCATCGATGTATGAAAAAATATCGATCAGCTATTTGGGCTCAGATGTCGATGTGAGTATTCACGATATGAAACAGCTCCAGTCTGTGACAGTAAAGGAGGGCGATGGAAGGGGGAGGTAAGGCGGACGAACAGGCCAACCAGAGCATAGCACTGAGATCTCTGGTTGGCGGCAGGTAGACCGGTACGTGGAATCTCGTCCTGGGGAACAATGTAGAGACGACGTGAAGTGAATGAGATGCGGACGGGAGACAGGTGAGCGGAGACGGCGGTGTATATTTAGCCCGCGGACGTGGCTTGCTGGCCCCACGCGGAGTTGCCGTCCGCAGAAAATAGCTTTCACTCGGCCGGCGAGGTCAGCGAACGCCGCCCCTCCTCGTGCAGGCGCCGTCAACTCGAGCAGGGAAAGCAAAAACTTCGCGAAGACACCCCCAAGTCCAGGTTCTACGGCGCCGCGGTTGTGTAGTGGTTAGACTACTAGCCTACCACCGAGGCGAACCGCGGGTTCTAGTCCCCGCGGGGGTTTTCAATCGTGCCGGATGATGCCGCTGGTTGGCGGGTTTTTTTTTTCTTCGGGTATCTCCCGTTTCCCCCGCCCTTGCATTCCGGCGCTGCTCCATACTCACCTCGCTTCCCTCTCGACGGCTCTCAAGACCTCGCTGTTAAGAGCCGTCGAAATCTCTTCGCTCCTTCGCTGGACGCTCGGCCGGGGAAGGTGACAAACACGTCGCGGGGTGTCTTCGGCGTGGTGCTGTGCAAGCAGCGACCCTCGTGTCACCACGGCCGGCGAATGACGATCGTGTTTGCGATGTGTCCCCCGGATACTCGGGTCAAGAGGAACAGACCTGTGAGGGTGCAAAGCGATGCAGAGTTTGTAACGCTCATTTACGGTCCTCTGAACTCCGGCGTGAGGGTCATGCCGAACAAAGAAAAGCTTGCAGGGTGAGTAGTCTGAGTGAGACGCCAGTGGCGCACTCCTGTGGAACTAACACGCACTTTGATCACGCCCAGCCTGGAAACGAATTACAAGCGAAATTATAGTTTCTCTATTGAAGTTACAAAACAAGCATCATTTTATATCTCTGATGAACGGTCAAGCGTTCATTACCAGCGTTCATTACAAAAAAAAAAAAAAAAAAAAAAGGATAGTTGGACCAAAAAAATAATGAAAACTGTAACTTTGAACACTTTCTTGTACTCGTTATAAAACATTTTTAGGTGCATAACCTTAATATTGTCTTTATAAATACAGTTTTTTTCCTTAAATATAAATATTTTAAGTGGTAACTTGATTTTTAACCTAAGGTAAAAGTGAGACACAAAACCCATATTTTGACTTTCTAACCCCCCCCCC
>NQII01006569.1:53011-75240 GCA_002778355.1 Clitarchus hookeri
GTCCTGGGGTCCAACGTGGTAAGTGGTTTCCGCGCAGGTTGCGGTGTTTCTACGGGCGCGGTTGCAAGTCTGTCTTGACGCCGGTAAACGTTGAGAAGTAAGCACGTGTTCACTTACTGTTTGAAAAAGGTGTGGAGCGGACTCCCAAACGCAACTGAGTTGCAAACACTTGTAACCCATTACGGGACTCGTCCCTCAGTCTTAACAAGACGGCGCGGCGTGGAGAGGAGTGAAACAGGTGGCCATTCCGGCTCGGCACTGGCTTCCAAGATGGCCGCTGGACAGAAGTGGACGCATCATTTGTCAGTGTCGCACGACCAAGTACAGCGAAAGCAGTCTGTCAAGCCGGTATCTTCGATCGCCGCCACTATTCGTGTGGTGTGAGTATAATCTATTCGCGGTTTCTTCACACTTTTTGAAACAAACATCTGAAAAATTACCCCATGTATGACGTGTTTGTTTATTTCCTAAATATACCATTCACCAAAAGCGTTTTACACTTCTATTAACATTAAAAACCTTATTTTTCGGTTAAATTGAACATTTGTTTATATTTAATTTCTAAATTATATTATTTCATTTATAATAAATATGAACTAAAACAGTAAGGAAATAGGTGTGTTGGTAATTCCTAGTAAGAAATAGTTCTTACGCAAAATATTATTACACTGTGTGTGTATGAATGTGGTGCGTCGTACCTTTCGTGTAATTTTGTGGACTCAGTTAAGTTTCGTTTGCAATGAGGCGGAAGGATATCTTGGAAGTAGAACTTAACAGGGCTTCATAAAAGTCGGAAGTAACAGTGGATGGACTATGCGAGTAAGGGGCGCGTGATTTTCGCGAAAAGAGTTCCACACAGGCTATACATCAACATTCTACGTTCACATCTTCAGATTTCCTTTTGTTATTGGCCGCATATATTTGTGAAGACGTCTTGGTGTTTGACTAAACCAGTGCGAATTGGATCACTCCGGTACTCAACGTATGTAGTTCTCAGGCAGGCATCTAAGATGCGTAGATCTTTACCCTTTCATGCCCACTGTAGACAAATGTCTACATGTTGCACAGGAAGCTTATATTTTACCGGTACTGTACTCTGCGAGGCTCAGTGTCCAATGATCTTCCCTGTTGGCAGCTGATTCCTAAACCGTGCTACTGCTCTACATTATGATTGGTTCATAGCACTGTCACCGAACACAAAGACTGCAGCTTATTGGTTGTGATAGCGAAATAAGTTCTTTGACAGCTTAAGTACAGCACGTATCATAAAATTTCTAATTTGCTACACTAGAAACAATAAATTAGTGTGAGACTGAAAAGGTTAAAAACATCAAATTACAAAATTTGAGCTGAGCTAAATTGTTTCGCTTCACGAAAATCAGGTGTCCCGAAGAATGAGAAATATTTTTTCTATATTGTTTTTTTTTTTTGCGAAACCATCTTATTGTATCCATAACACGTTTATCTCATTTGCGGAAACTGTAAACAATTTTCGAGTAAACTTCCTAATCAGTAATGGAAGTTTTTAACTTATAGGCCTACACAGTATGGGAAATTAGCCATGTGTTGTGCCTGCAAATATAGTAATTTTACTGTACACAGTTCGTAATTTAACCGTTTGACTCTTTTCTGAACAAACGTTTGAGTGGAGTGGAGAGGTTTTGGCGGCCCTTATCGGCACTGCCTACCGGCTGGCAGCTGCAAAAATTCAAATAGGAAATCCTATGTTGAGGAATTTTCACCCCAGTGCGTTAATTTTGATCATAGGCGTTTCAAACAAAATGTATTCTTCACGAAGTTTTTTTACGAGAAGTTTTCTACAGCGGAGATGTTTCCGTAACACGTGTAGTTCGCTTGCAAGGCATTTGTTAAATTTATGTTTTACAAAGAAGTACATATTTCCTATCTATATTGAAAATATACGCATGTAGGAATCTTCTCCTAAAAGAATTCGTGAAGAATACATTTTTCCTAAACATGGGATTTCCTACTAAAATGTTGCAGTGCGTCCGGCAATATTCCCACGTGTGAACATCCGGGAGCGAGCCCGCCGGGAATCAAACTCGTTTCGTCGTGATGGGAGGCGATCCCTCAAGCCGCTACGCCACCGCGGCCCCAATTAACGTAGGAAAGATACGGCGGACTTGGCAAGTCGGACACGCACTATAATAAATTTGTGGTTTATCACAAATAATTATTTGGAGACAAGTTGCCCAGATACTTTTCTAGCACCTCAAGTAAATTAGGGGAATATTTTACGAAACGTTAATGAGGACTGTGTGAAACTGCCGTTGAATTCAACGATAAAATACTACAGGCTTCAAGTCTATTATAATATTTTCTGACCCACATTAGTTTACCGTTTCAGGTGTTGCAAAAAATGTAATTTTATGATCCGTGCTGTACTTACGTTGACAAAACACTTGTTTCGTATTCACAACCAATGGGCTATAGGCTTTGTAAGGCTAAAGTAATGAGAGCAAATCATAGCCTTGACCAATAACTTGGCTTAAGAATCAGTTCCCCACAGGGAAGATGATTCATTAGTGAGCCCCGCAATGTACAGTACTCGGCAAAAATAACCTGCATGTGAATTATGTACACAATCGTGTTCACTGGGTCTGAATGGGTTAAATATTGAGCTACATAAACAATTTAGCTTGCCGTAATGTGGGTTTACTTTGACCTTTTGGGGGTAACTTTAGTCCAAATATTGGAAAGTAGTATTCAGTTTTGTAATTATTAAAAATGAACACTTTTAATCTCTTGCTGCTTTCTGGTAACTAAACCAGAAACAAAATAAAGCACATTTGTTTCTTACAGTTAAAACACTAAATAGGCCTACCTAACGTTTGGCCCAAATTTATCCCTACGGGCCACAGTCTTACAGTGGTTCATAAAAGGCTGAGCTGTAAAGATACAATATTTAGATAGCGGATTTACAAAAATAATAATAATAATAAATCTTTGCTAACTAGTTTTCGAAGAATTGCTTGCAAAACGTTCCAAAAAAATTTTTTTACTGTGCAGTCACAGAGAAGGGGAAAATGCAGTGCTCTGTAGTTAAACTGCAGATACAGTGTAACCTGACTTTTGTTTTCCGACTGCTGGTGATGTGAGTTAGCGGAGCAGTGTTCGCCGGTGTTTGTTTACGGGGTAGTGCGGTGTCGAAACTGCCGTCGACTCTCGTCGTAACCAGGTCACGGTGCACGTTATACAGCGTCGCGTGGGTCTTCCCTGTGAAACTACTTGCACGGGAGACCCGGCTGCTGCCTGGACTTTGCCGACGGCTCTTTGCACTGCCGCAGCTCGTCCGTTCAAGTTCCTCCTGGCTACCCCCCTGCGCACACAGTAATATCATCTGCACATTTCACCTGCAATATTATAGAAACTAATTTTTAAAAAATGTCTTTTTAACGCATTTTGCAACACAATGTTTTATGAAACATTCATGCAGGTTGATTCTAAAATCATGGGACAAACATTGAGGGGTGGTAGAGTTCACTAAAACAAACAATTATTGTATAGGAATATATGGGCGGGAGAGACGCGTTGAGGCACACACACAAAAATAACACATGAAATGCAACACATTGTTTATTTACAACGTCGCCGCTAAATGCATTTTTACAGCAATGTTTATAATGATTTCTCAAAATTTGCTACCACCGACAGTAATGCAAGCTTGGTAGCGTCGGTGGAGTGATTGGCGAACAGATTCAAATACGCCGGGTATTTCACGCACGCCACCATTGTCAGCCAATCACGCCATATGTAGAGGTCGCCAAGCATGCGTGACTGTTGGTGGATGCATTTCCAGCAACTGTTTTAACATTTTCTGTACGGAATCACTCGTTAAGTATGCTGCTAATGAAGATTTTATTGTCCCATTAATGTGTTATGTTTTTGTGTTTGTGCCTCAGCGCGTCTCTCCCGCCCATATATTCCTATACAATAATTGTTTGTTCTAGTGAACTCTACCACCCCTCAATGTTTGTCCCATGATTTTAGAATCATCCTGTGTAAAATTGTTTATGCGTTTCAATGTTTAGTCTACAGCACGTGCTATATAAAATTTGGTTTAAGTTCCGCACCTCCCACCGAAACGTGTTCTAAAGTTCACTCTAATTTACTTGGGATGTTGTAAAATGTTTCTTTGGAAATTTGTAGAAATGCTAATTTTATACAGTATCCGGCAAGACATATTTCTTCAATGTAGCTGTGCTTTTCAGACATCACTGATGGTCCATCGCGTGCCTCACACTTGAAAGCAACAGGAAAAGGCGTGAAAGGCTCATCTTCAACAACGGGAACGGAAGTGTGTGTAAGGTAAGGAATTATTTCTTCTATAATTTATTCGTTAATGTGAGTTCTCGGACATACAAAAAAAAAGATGTAATCAAAACGCAGGCATAAAAAACAACAACAGAAAGATAAATAGCGTACACACAACTACGACAGTGAACATAAGTGTGACACTGTTTGATCAGTATAAAACCTCGACTCAAACGAACTAATCTTAAGCTATACAGCATTAAAACATCAATACAGAATCACATATATGAGGGCGTATCAATTAGAAGGCTTTCCTGTTGTGTTATGGGCTGAATGTGAGACGTATGCTGCATTTACGTTTAGCGTTGAGGGCACACATTCTAAATTTTCTACAGAGTCCCTAGACGAAAAATTGACTGTTTAATAGGAGTCAACCAACCGTACACATGTCCCATATTTTTATTTCCTTATTGGCTGACATGCATTTACGAAGCAACTATCCCATGCCATTGGAACAATAGGGATTCTGATACTCTAAAGAAGAACGGTTGGGACTAGTTTGNTACGAAGCAACTATCCCATGCCATTGGAACAATAGGGATTCTGATACTCTAAAGAAGAACGGTTGGGACTAGTTTGCAAAGAACTTCGCTGAGCAAAAAACTTTATCATCAAATGTAACTTCTGCTGCTTTGGTAGCGCCTGCCTGTATATAGAACGCAACCTTCTCATCACCGCTGCTTAGCAGGTGTTACGACTGCCCCTGTCACAAGCACAGTCAATTCAGATTGCACAACTTTATAATAGCAAAACTATGTGCTATTTAAAGTGTAATTAGAGTCAGCGATCTATCGTGGAGTAGTCAGTGTGTTGGACGGTTTTCAACGTTCCAGTATTTATTTTGTCAACTAAATATGGTTATATTTTATATGCTGCATTGATTTCGCTTTGTACTTTCTTTTTTCATACAGTTACTAGCCACATAAAAACGTGAGAAAAGTTTTATTTTTTCATTGAAATTACTGTGAACTAGTTAAAGAAAAAAACACTGTGTGAACATTGTTAGCGTGTTTCTGTACCATTATATGTTATTTAAAAGTTTATGTTTAAGGAATTAGCGAATTGTATGAGCATACAAGGTAGTATTTCAAATGAAATACACATATAAAAATATACGAGCAGAACCGCACAAGAGAAAATACTATTAATAATTTAAGCAGGTCTAAAAGAACTCATTAATATTATTAATGGGAAAGGAAGTAATTTTCAGAATCTGTGCTATAAAATTAAAGATAAAAACCAATTGCGCTTAAACCCCTCATAGGTAGGGCCAGTGACTTTTCGCGTAAAAATCGGAGCACACAGTAGACTTCAATACTATATACACGCCTCAGCTGTTGTTATACCTCCGTTGGCTGCTGGTGCCGTGTCCGTCTTCGACCAAGCCACTCAGGACTAAGTAACTCCAACACTGAACCTTCGTGATTCGTGCGCAAACGGTTAACACGTGCCACAAATTTTTTTAGCCAATCAAAGAAGCTGGACGACACTACAGTGCTTTGGAGTGTATCTTGTCTCGAAATGTTTTGGCGAAATATCACTGCTCCTACCTAGAGCTGATTCAATGCAAGGAAGATAGAAATTCAAAAGTGAAAATTGCTTACTTGCGTTTACCAGATATATGCATATATCCTCGCTAGTGAGCTCATTATTCGGAAGCGGAAACGTGTTTTGAACAGCTTGATCGTAATGAACAATAACTAAGTTTCAAGAAAATGTAATTTGATAATTCGTGGATTACATGGTCTGTATACTAGACTCCACAGTCATTTGTATTCTGCAGCCTCAACTCATTGTTAGAGACGATGGAAATTCGCGAAAAATGTTTGACCCAACATATCTCCTAAACACTCTAACTTTTTTATACTTTCGCGATTGGATGAACAAGGTTTTGACCCGGCTAAGTTGTTTGCAGACCAATCACAAACGTTCTGCCTTACAGTATCAGAATCTTCATTGACCCAGTGAAATGGGGTATTAGCTTCATAAATGCAAAACCGCCAATAAGGAAATAGAACTTTCGGACATGTACACAGTACGTTGAAGCCTAGCAAACAGTCAACATTCCCCTCGATAAACCATAATCTCGTCTCAATGTTCATTGGCGGCTATAATGTAATAATAAAATTTTATTCGAGGCCCGGTAGCAGAGGATTCGGTCCTCGTTTAGTTGCAGGTTTACTGTTCACTCGAAGTCCTTCTTGGCGTACCTCATAATTTTTATCGCAGTTGTAAAATTAACACAAATTTACGTGTTTCAGAAGTAAATCTAAAGACCACATCATTTCGCGTTATAAAACGGCACCAGGCTAGACTTCACAGAACTCTATTTACTCGAGCAGATGAAATTTGCTCATTGGGTGCTGCCACTGCCAGAACTGATTCTCCTGTTCGGTTCGCTCTCGCGACATTAAGCTGCCCGAGTTCTGGCTGTGTTTTATTGGTTCAGACCTCTCCAGGGCCTATCCGTTTAGCGGAGGTCCGATGACTAGAGACCGGAAAAATTCGCGAGTTCAATGACCTGCAGGCTAGACTCTACAGTCTTATGTACAAATATGCAGATATTAAATGCACATTGGTTGTTTGCTGTCACAGTGGAAGGCGGCGATTGGGCCAGCGTTCTCCAAGAGGTGTCAAACACCGTGTGCACCAATAGCTAAAGTTATATCAACACGCGTGTTTTTAATTAAAGCCTGTCTCAAAATGAATGAGCGAAATTTCAGGTGTCTACCGATGACATACGGAAACTAACACACACATGTGTGACGTCTAGAGTGTTACCAAATCACAAGGCTTAATTATAAGTAGAGATGGTGGTATATAGCAGGAAAAGTTTATTAATTAATAGGATCAAACATACCGTGCACATTTCCGGCAGTTATCGTTCCTTATTGGCTGTCATGCACGAATGAAGCTACTACCCCATTTCACTGGACCAATGAGGATTCTGATACTATAAGGCAGAACGTTCGTGATTAGTCTGCAAACAACTTAGCCGAGTCAAAAACTTGTTCATCCAATCATGAAAGAATAAACTAGTTAGAGTTTTGTGGAAGATATGCTGGCTCTAAAAATTTTTGCGATTTTCTGTCATCTCTAATAATAAGGCCTGTAAGTATATATAGCTGATCTTCAGATGGATTCGCTAATTTTTCGAGCCATGTTGACATTCCTTTATATGAAACGAATTTTGTCTACGTACGTTTCTGTTACACGGGTCTATTTTTATAAAATGCATATAAGAGTTTAACAAATGCAAACAAAAACTGGATTTTAGTTACGTGTAATCATTTTAGAAAACCAACCATTTGGAGAAATCGTCAGTTAATCAATTCAAGCCCAGTTCACACGTTTGTGTCATACCGCAAAATAAGGTTACTTTTGTCCTGTGCTGTACGCTGTGAGGTTCATTACCCAATAAACTCCCATGTGACAAGGAGGTCCTAAAACCGCGCTACCGTGCTACGTTATTACTGGTTAATACTACCGTAGCGAAACGCAAAGATTGCAGCGTCGTGTAGGCTTAACCCTTCCATGCCCATTGTAGAAAATCGTCTTCATGTTGCACAGGAAGGTTATATATGACCAGTTATGTACTCCGCAAGGCTCAGGGACCAATGGTATTCCCTGTGAGTAACTGATTCCTAAACCGTGCTACTGTGCCCGTTATGATTGGTCCATATCTCTGATCACCGAAAGATGAAACAAGTTCCTTGCCAGCTTAATACAGCACGCATAAAAAAGATTTAGTTTGTAAAAATTTTAAACTATAATTTTATGAAGGTATGAAAGTACACACCCCAAAAAACTTTTGCGCGTGTAGGGCGTTCGCTGAGACAGTAGACTCGTCACAAATATGTATTCGTCGAGTCTGATGTAGTATTCTGTAGGGACACTGTGTATTTCAACCCATACTTTCTCTTGTACCTTGAGAAACCCAGTAGCTCGGAAATCCCGATGGTGCAAACATTTTCTTAGAGGTGTGTTAACATTTTGGCGAGCGCCTGCCATAGAACAGCTATGTGAGTGCGGGGCTGCCTATGAGTCAGGGTCCAGGGGAGGCAGCCGTACCTCCCTTCAACCCTGCAAGTGGCACAAACCTGTGACCTTTCGCGTTTCCCTCAGGAAGCCAGGGAACTGCCTCGCTGGACGGTGCCGCACCGCGCGGATATGTCTCTCTCTCTCTCTCTCCCTCTCTCTCTCTCTCTCTCTACGCGCATTCCCCTCAACCATGTTTACAGGGTTCGTTGCGGTTTTTTACAACTGCTCCTCAACAGCGTGGCAGNTCTACGCGCATTCCCCTCAACCATGTTTACAGGGTTCGTTGCGGTTTTTTACAACTGCTCCTCAACAGCGTGGCAGGAACGGCACCCCCACGCAGATGTAATGTAACAATTAAAGTTTAGTCTATTCTGGTTCCTTCCCGCTGTTTTAATTAAATACGTCATGAATCACGAGCGTTTCATACTTCTGTTAACATAAGAGTGCCTTATTTTTTTTGTTGAAATTGAGCTTTTGTTTATATTTGATTTACAAACTATATTATTTCATTTATAATCAAAATGAATTACAACACCGAGAAAATAGGTGTGTTGGTAATTCCTAGTAAGAAATAGTACTTATGCGAAATATTATTTAAATGAGCGCGCACGAATGTGGTGCGCTGTCCATTTGGTGCTATTTTCTAGACTCGGTTAAGCTTTGTTTACGTGAGGCGGAGGAATATCCTGGAAGTAGATCTTTAGCAAGGCTTCAGAAAAGTTGGAAGTAACCGTGAATTAACTATAATAATGATTTTGCTTCCATTTTTTTTAAGGTCTTTATGAATGGAGTTCAGAACGATCTGAAGATGGTATCACTTCTGCACGAGAAAGCGAATGGTTAACCCCTTAAAATAAAATGCTCAAGGGCTCCATCTGCCAAGCCTGCAGTCGTGGAGTTTAAATGGGGAATCAGTGTCAAATAAATTCCTTCTCAGTGCATCAACTCTAAAGATAACTGCTTCAAACAAAATTATATACTTCCTCAGAAAATACCACCAACTTTACAAATTTTCAAAAAATTGTATTTATTTATAATTGCTTTAAAATCCCTATTTTATTGATAATTTAAAATTTAAAAAATATTAAACACAAACTTTGGCAATTTCTTAACGCGCCAGTTGTTTTTAAGTAATATAGCGTAGAATACTTTTTATGTGAAGCGGTTATCTTAAAAAATTGATGCACTGAGAAGTAATTTCTTTAACGTTGGTACCCTATTTAAACTATGTGGCTGAAAATTTGGGGTGCAGGGGGCAGCAGGGACTTAAGTTTGAGGTAGAATGTCTTCCAAAGGAGAACCACACCTTAATGTACAACACGCAGAACTCGTTGAAGATTAGTACGCACTCCACAAAAAAAATTTAAAAAAATATTATATATATATATATATATATATATAGCAGAAGAATGCATGTATTTTGTAGCACTATTACAATGTTTTGATATAATTTATTATTTAAATGTTTAAAAATTACTTAAAAATATTCTATTATAATTTCAATTTAAGTGTATCTCCATTATAAGCGCTTCAGAAAACACGTTGGGCAAATAAACCTTCATCACGCCCATCACAGTGTTTACTCTGGTTGTATGTAACAAAGCTAAGCAGCGCCTAATAGCGTTTATGAGCTGCTTACGGTCAAGTGAGCACTTTCGAAAACGCTGCTTGAGATTTATTTGTCTGTAAATCGTGTATTATTCCACCTTATGTAAAATTAACAATACTGTGGGACTGATCACTTTATTTATGCGCTAGTCAAAGCGAAATTGTGGAATTATTAGACAAGTAAATATTTTACAAATGTCTTAATTATTACACTTACATGATTTAAAAAAAACAGAAATAAAATTAGATTACTTCAGCATTTGCAAAAGTGTACTTAACAATTTTAATTCAACGTTACGAAATGGAACTACTTTCCCTCTGTCGTTACCAACTTTACAGGGTGCGTACTAGTCAGTGTGCTCGTTTAAATACATGCAGGTAGTGGCAGTGACTTTTTCCAAATGTTGATTTCAAAAATGCTTAATTAACCGAAAACAGCATATATCAATAGTCTGATAATTGATTTCGTGCACACAANATGTTGATTTCAAAAATGCTTAATTAACCGAAAACAGCATATATCAATAGTCTGATAATTGATTTCGTGCACACACATTTCAGCCGCGAAAGTTTTATAACTGAAGTGGATGTGCACGTTTCGCCTCGTTTGCAAAATTCCCTTCCCTTCACCAAAGTCAATTCCTTGGGCCATTTTTTTCACGTACGATTGCAATGCAAAGTATAGCTACGGTGCTGACAACTCGTTTCACTGGAGCAAACTGGACCTNTTTTTTTCACGTACGATTGCAATGCAAAGTATAGCTACGGTGCTGACAACTCGTTTCACTGGAGCAAACTGGACCTGCGATTGGCCAAGTGGTCGGATGACATCAACAACTGCATCCTTCCATGATTGATCGCTGGCACCTGCCCTCCTTGCGGTTGGTACGATTTGCTGAAGTATTACGGGCTTTACCTCAGGGAGATGCTCATGTGCATTGCCCTCTACAGAAAATTCAAGTTTACATCCATTTTTCCTAAACCCCTGCAAAAGTTATACTTTCAGGATATTCTTCCGCCTCGTGCAAACAAACCTCGACTACGTTTAGAAAATTACACCAGAGGGACAACGCANACTTTCAGGATATTCTTCCGCCTCGTGCAAACAAACCTCGACTACGTTTAGAAAATTACACCAGAGGGACAACGCACCGCATTCGTACTAACTCACTTTAGTAATATGTCTCATGAAAACTATTTCTCACTAGGTATTAGCGTTACACCTATCTTCTCTCTATTTGTATTTGTATAAATTATAAATGAANTGAAAACTATTTCTCACTAGGTATTAGCGTTACACCTATCTTCTCTCTATTTGTATTTGTATAAATTATAAATGAAATATTGTGATTTATAGATACAATTTAAGTAAAAGATTAATTGAACAAAACATTATGTATTTTACATTTCAACAGAAGTATGAAATACTTGTGATACATTACATATTTAGTAAACAACCAAACACATCACACATGGGGTGATTTTTCAAAGGTTTGATTCGAAAAGCGTTAAGGTACTGCTGATCGACATGAGCGGTATCCATGAGTATCTTAGAATTTACGGCGCACTGTTCATATTACGCGTGACAAACACATTCACTTGATACCCGTAAACAAGCAAAGACAACACCAAGAAACAGCTTGGATATGGCTAGTCAACAACTGACAGTTTCTATTGCGCTTTATTTCCTCATAGTGCACAGTAATGCCACCTGTGCAACACACAGTCCACATACTCTCAGCATGGAATAACCAACCCCGTAATGTTGGTACTATTCAGGAGCAAAGGACAACGTGGATGTAACCAGGCTTGTATATGTAAAGTTCAATACGTATTGGTCTTTGATAAGGATCAATCACGTTTTACTTCATTAGAAAGGCGGTGGATTTACTCAGTTTTTATTTGCAATTAAGAGGCCGCGGCAGTGCGGTGGCCAGAGCGCTTGCCCGTCACAAAGGCGAACCTGGTTCGATTCCCGGGTGGGGTCACTTCCGGGTTTTCGCTCGTGGGAATCGTGCCGGACGATGCAACTGGTCTGCGGGTTTTCTCGCGGATCTCCCATTTCCCCGTCCTTGCATTCCGGCGCTGCTGCATACTCACCTCGCTTCACCCTCGTCGGTTCTCAAGACCCCGACGTTAAGAGCCGCCTGAACGTCTCCAGTCGACTTGTTCGTCGCTGCGGCTTCCACGTTACCCGGGTCCGCGGGATCGATGGCGCGACCTTGGGAACCAGCCCTGGCGGGAGCGGGTGGTAGGAGAGGGGGAGGGTGAGGCGCGTCTAAGGCCACGACGCGTCTGGACGCCCGCCGACGCACCCTAGTTCATAGCTGCGTCCGCCGCGCCGTCGAGAGAGTGAATGAGCGACATCGATCTGCGCGCGNCTAGTTCATAGCTGCGTCCGCCGCGCCGTCGAGAGAGTGAATGAGCGACATCGATCTGCGCGCGCCACGGCCGCCCGGCGATAAGGAGCACCTCCGCGCGCCCGTCCAGTGCCCGCGCGCCTCTACAGGTTGTTCGTCGTGTTCACCAGGTCGAACTAGAGAATTAAAACTCACACGTGGTTCCCCCCCGAGGCAGGGTCACGAGGGGAAAGGTTCGGAAATTTCCCGAATTCATACGAGGACAAGTTAAACTTCACCCCTGTTGGTCCGCAGTTTGTTAGAAACGTTCCAGCCGACTTTCAGCAAGGGAAGTGAGGACCGAATCCTGTACTACACTCTAAACCCAGATCAGTGATATTTATTAGTGAAATAACATTTAATGAATGTCAGTTAATAAGCTACAGCAGACTGGTAAATAAAGCAAATTAAGTGGGAGAAAGTGTCTTATGGCCTTGGAATTCTCGAAATTCAGCGTGAACCACAAAAAAATCAGTGCGATTCAGTCATAATATTAATTAGTTATCTGGCACTGATTATCAGTAGCTCAGTTTTGATTGATTTTCACTGATTTGTCTCAATCCTCACTGGTTCAGGTTTAAAGAGTACCTGATCTGGGGTTTAACTGGAATGGGTAAGTTTGGGCGTCTCTTAACATCGAGGTCTTGAGATCCGATGAGGGTGTAGCGAGGTGAGTATGAAGCAGCGCCGGAATGCAAGAGCGGGGGAAACGGGAGATCCCTGACAAAGCCCACGACCAGAGGTATCAACGATTCCCTCTTGCGAAAATCCGGGAGTTGCCCGCCGGGAATTAAATCCGGTTAGCCTTGGTGGAAGGCAAGCGCTCTAGCCACTTCGCCACTGCGACCCTTGTTTGAACTGGAGCAGCAGCCAATGAACTACTAGCTGTTGCTCTAATGCACGAAGTATCGTGGATCCTAGAACGTTGCAGAATAATTACACAACATTTCCAGGCGTCTCTTANGTTGCTCTAATGCACGAAGTATCGTGGATCCTAGAACGTTGCAGAATAATTACACAACATTTCCAGGCGTCTCTTGAGTATGTATGAGAGGACGCTGTCTCTAATGGGTGCCAGCTGCTATAACCGAGGGACACATACGTCGCTTCGGTCGGNAGTATGTATGAGAGGACGCTGTCTCTAATGGGTGCCAGCTGCTATAACCGAGGGACACATACGTCGCTTCGGTCGGCGCAAAGAATGGACGAGGTTTGACGAGAGGGGGGTAGGGATAGACACGCAGCGGAATGAAGACGGGGGAGGAAATGGGAGAGCCCCAAGAAAACCCCATATGTCACTAATAATAATATAATAACACCTGTTGATCATGTTTGAATACATTTATATGATCCGTGGTTGTGTCCATCACACGCCCTACATGAAAAAAAAACCTGTCCAATAAGCGCCTACCCGCCGAGACTAAGGATCAAACCAGTGACGTCAGAGATGGGAGGTCAGCGACTTACCAGCTGAGCCGACCGTCAATCCTGTTCGCTAAATCATTTCACGAAAATAGTACCCAGTCTGCCTGGATACAGATACAATTGCCGATTGCCGAAATGTCACAACTGTTTGCCATGAAAACACTCTGCGTCTTTCTTTTTGTGCTATCTTCCCTGTTTTGTTCAGTTCTTTGCGCAATTTTTTAATATATTTCCTCGGGGGAATGCTCGTTCAGAAACTTCTTCGTGTTAGAAGTTCTGTTTATTTTTTAATTTAACTTTAATACGTCGTAGAATAATCTTTATTACAAATATCTGTTGACGACGGCTAATATAGGCTTGTTTTAAGGGTACGTTTTATTTCATCCCCTGTGATTTCTTTGGCTGCATAGGCAATCATTTTTTTCATTTAAATAAAAAAAAATACCGAGAAAATAATTATTAACCTGTTCAGATGGTTNCTGCATAGGCAATCATTTTTTTCATTTAAATAAAAAAAAATACCGAGAAAATAATTATTAACCTGTTCAGATGGTTAAATGGTATCTCGCTGACGTAGCGATCAGTAAACAAACGACATAGGTTTTATGGCGTCAAACTTGCTGTACAGAAAAATGCAAAATTTTTATAGCCTCTTACAGTAATGTGAAAAATTATCTATAATTAGGAACTGGAAAACTTTGCGGGTTCATT
Organism: Clitarchus hookeri; assembly: GCA_002778355.1. Lineage (NCBI taxonomy): Eukaryota > Metazoa > Arthropoda > Insecta > Phasmatodea > Phasmatidae > Clitarchus > Clitarchus hookeri. The sequence continues at coordinate 67,531 of NQII01006569.1, forward strand.
TTAGGACAAGCCAGACTTCAAACACATGTACATTTCTGTAATATTTGCAAATGGATCACAGTTTATTAGACATGCCGTTAAGAATTCTGAGCCAATAAAAGACTTGCAAAGAAACGAACACCGAATCTTGTGCAACCTTACCTCATGTACAATTAGATATACACTGGGGCAGCAGCCAATCAACAGAAAGCTGAGGCTCGGAAATGCATAGTACAGTGGAGTATAGTCTACAAGTCGTTTAAAACGCGAAATTTTCCTGTCCCTACCTATATTAAAATTGCAGCTAAATATGGACAGAATTTTACTTGGTGTGGTTAAATACCTCTTCAGGTAGAAGTAAGAATTCATTTCCTCGCACCACTGCAACAAAGTATAGCTTACATCACAAACGCATACCTCATAAAAAAAGTTAGTAAAGAAATCACAAAAATGTTGTGAATGAGAAAAGAATTTATGAACTCTATAATCACTCTAAAAATGTTTCGCTACAATGCACTATTATACGGTGGTTAATAATTTAAATATAAGTTTTTTTATTGTCATAATTTGATTCATTTCTCTTTTGGATGTTAAGAAATGCAGATTGTACTAAAAAAAAACACATCGTTGAGCAGAAAATAAAAATAACTGTTTTTGCATCTGTAAAATTTTTGCAATAGTTTTTACAAGTAAACCTAAGTACTTAATTAGAACAAATGTTTCCTAAGTTAAAAACGTAACTTTTATTCTGATTTATGCTTGATGATTGCTTTTCCGCACACGCACTTCCTAAAGTGTCCAAAAGAGAAACATGCCTGAATTGCGATGCGAAAAAGTATCTGTAGTTTACTAAAAATAAGTGTAAACAATATATTTGAAAATGTAATACTTTTTCTCTCTTATACAAGTTAAATCGTATATTTCTCACAGTTTTGGAGGTTTGCTTAGTAGTTTTTCGTGAGCTGTACATTTACGATACTGATCGTGAGAGAGTCTATTCTACTTCCACCATGAATAGATTAAGCTTTTTCAAAGTCTAGCTTTATATCATAACAAGGAAACGATGTTTCGTCTGCTTGACCAATCGATTGGTTCGATGTCGTAGCGGCGAAAATCCGTTCTACCTGCCGGCGAGAAAGTTGGACTCGTTACGTGACCTTTGGCATATCTGTCCGTCAACGATGCGTTCCGAATCGATGTTGACACTGCCGTAAGTATCCCTTGCCCAGAGGAGCTGGAACTCGCGTTCATCCTTTTCCTGGCACAGAACAGATATACAGGTTGTCCCAGAACGCGCGCAAAATAACCACACCCCGTGAATCCTGAACGAAAATGGAGACGAAAATGTTAGTGACAAAATGTCTTACGATGACATATTTCGTTCACAATGTGGCAACACAGCATGGAATGCTGTGTTGCCACATTGTGCGTGCTCGGGTGCGTGAGATAATGCTGGGGCTGTGTTGCTTATGGCTTTTGCCCGCTNCTGCATAGGCAATCATTTTTTTCATTTAAATAAAAAAAAATACCGAGAAAATAATTATTAACCTGTTCAGATGGTAAAATGGTATCTCGCTGACGTAGCGATCAGTAAACAAACGACATAGGTTTTATGGCGTCAAACTTGCTGTACACAAAAATGCAAAATTTTTATAGCCTCTTACAGTAATGTGAAAAATTATCTATAATTAGGAACTGGAAAACTTTGCGGGTTAATTTTAGGACAAGCCAGACTTCAAACACATGTACATTTCTGTCATATTTGCAAATGGATCACAGTTTATTAGACATGCCGTTAAGAATTCTGAGCCAATAAAAGACTTGCAAAGAAACGAACACCGAATCTTGTGCAACCTTACCTCATGTACAATTAGATATACACTGGGGCAGCAGCCAATCAACAGAAAGCTGAGGCTCGGAAATGCATAGTACAGTGGAGTATAGTCTACAAGTCGTTTAAAACGCGAAATTTTCCTGTCTCTACCTATAATAAAATTGCAGCTAAATATGGACAGAATTTTACTTGGTGTGGTTAAATACCTCTTCAGGTAGAAGTAAGAATTCATTTCCTCGCACCACTGCAACAAAGTATAGCTTACATCACAAACGCATACCTCATAAAAAAAGTTAGTAAAGAAATCACAAAAATGTTGTGAATGAGAAAAGAATTTATGAACTCTATAATCACTCTAAAAATGTTTCGCTACAATGCACTATTATACGGTGGTTAATAATTTAAATATAAGTTTTTTTATTGTCATAATTTGATTCATTTCTCTTTTGGATGTTAAGAAATGCAGATTGTACTAAAAAAAATCACATCGTTGAGCAGAAAATAAAAATAACTGTTTTTGCTTCTGTAAAATTTTTGCAATAGTTTTTACAAGTAAACCTAAGTACTTAATTAGAACAAATGTTTCCTAAGTTAAAAACGTAACTTTTATTCTGATTTATGCTTGATGATTGCTTTTCTGCACACGCACTTCCTAAAGTGTCCAAAAGAGAAACATGCTTGAATTGCGATGCGAAAAAGTATTTGTAGTTTACTAAAAATAAGTGTAAACAATATATTTGAAAATGTAATACTTTTTCTCTCTTATACAAGTTAAATCGTATATTTCTCACAGTTTTGGAGGTTTGCTTAGTAGTTTTTCGTGAGCTGTACATTTACGATACTGATCGTGAGAGAGTCTATTCTACTTCCACCATGAATAGATTAAGCTTTTTCAAAGTCTAGCTTTATATCATTTATTAGTGGTAACAAGGAAATAATGTTTTGTCTGCTTGACCAATCGATTGGTTCGATGTCGTAGCGGCGAAAATCCGTTCTACCTGCCGGCGAGAAAGTTGGACTCGTTACGTGACCTTTGACATATCTGTCCGTCAACGATGCGTTCCGAATCGATGTTGACACTGCCGTAAGTATCCCTTGCCCAGAGGAGCTGGAACTCGCGTTCATCCTTGTCCTGGCACAGAACAGATATACAGGTTGTCCCAGAACGCGCGCAAAATAACCACACCCCGTGAATCCTGAACGAAAATGGAGACGAAAATGTTAGTGNGTCCTGGCACAGAACAGATATACAGGTTGTCCCAGAACGCGCGCAAAATAACCACACCCCGTGAATCCTGAACGAAAATGGAGACGAAAATGTTAGTGACAAAATGTCTTACGATGACATATTTCGTGCACAATGTGGCAACACAGCATGGAACGCTGTGTTGCCACATTGTGCGTGCTCGGGTGCGTGAGATAATGCTGGGGCTGTGTTGCTTATGGCTTTTGCCCGCTNGCTGTGTTGCCACATTGTGCGTGCTCGGGTGCGTGAGATAATGCTGGGGCTGTGTTGCTTATGGCTTTTGCCCGCTATCTCCACATGTCATTATCCACTGTCCGGTGGAAGTGACCGTCCTCTCGTGCTTTTACACTTTTAGTCTCCTCATCTCCTTTCGCCCGCTCCTCGCTAATTTCTGCACTATCGCGTTCTCTCGTTCTCATTGTCCACCATCCAGTGGGCTACTAGCCTACGTCTAATATGTTCCACATACATCGTACTACCACTAACCTAGCCAGCATCTTATGGGCGTTGGTTCAAATCCCACCCATTCCTAACATTTTTTTCAACGTGTAGTTTACATAACGTGTTGACCATCGTACATATGAGAGGACCAACTCCGCGCTGTTGCCACGTTATGCACGAAAAATGTCATCATCGTACGACATTTAGCCACTAACATTTTCGTCTCCAATTTCGCTCAGGATGTACGTGGTGTGGTTCTGGGACATCCTGTATACACAGAAACGAAACGGTGTGGCGGTTCCTTTGATGTGGGCGTACCCGCTCTCTGATTGGCTACCGCGTGGTGCGGAAGGTTTCCTATTGGCTGGACCGCTCGCTGGCAAGTAAGTTACCGGGCGCTGGTTGGCGAACGCAGCACCGACATCGGTGTCTTCGGGTTTNGATATATTCCTATACAATAATTGTTTGTTTTAGTGAGCTGTACCACCCCTCAATGTTTGTCCCATGATTTTAGAATTACTCTGTATAGTTTCTGGTGGTGTAATTATCCCACATACCGTGCCGCCGGGAGGGGAGCTCAGCTGATATGTTTTATAAACTACTATTGTTGTAATGTGTTTCGGATTCTTCACCTCTGGCCCGGACACCGTTGCGTCGCTGCAGTTCGCCAGGCTTTTCCCGCTTTTACTGAATCATAAAACTTCGCAATAGCTTTTTAAAGCTCGCAGTAATGAAGAGCAGCATACAGTTAGGTTAAGAATTATTAAATAGGCTTGGCCGATGTGGCATTGTGGCCTAAAATAATTATAATTCCGCGATTTCGAAAACAAATGCGTAAATACGTCAATTATATTTTATTAAGGGTGGGAATCAATGATACTCCTGAATTTAACGGTGGTAATGTTGGCTGTCAAAACATTTTTTGTTCGAATCATTTGAAATTTTCCTGAAATATGACATAGCACCTAAAGAATCGAAGTAATTGCATCTTGAAATAAGCATTTGGCGTAGTCTAAAAGTATAACAATCACTAGGGGCAGTGATATTTTGCGAAAATATTTCGAGACAAGATNAAGCATTTGGCGTAGTCTAAAAGTATAACAATCACTAGGGGCAGTGATATTTTGCGAAAATATTTCGAGACAAGACAAAGTCCAAAGCACTATAGGGTCGTCCAGCTTCTTTGATTGGCTAACAAATGTTCTGGCCCGTGTTAACCGTTTGCACACGAACCACGAAGGTTCAGTGTCGGAGTTACTTAGTCCTGAGTGGNAAGCATTTGGCGTAGTCTAAAAGTATAACAATCACTAGGGGCAGTGATATTTTGCGAAAATATTTCGAGACAAGATAAAGTCCAAAGCACTATAGGGTCGTCCAGCTTCTTTGATTGGCTAACAAATGTTCTGGCCCGTGTTAACCGTTTGCACACGAACCACGAAGGTTCAGTGTCGGAGTTACTTAGTCCTGAGTGGCTGGGTCAAAGACGGACACGGCACCAGCAGCCAATGGAGGTATAACAACAGCTGAGGTGTGTATATAGTACTGAAGTCTACTGTGTGCTACGATTTTCACGCGAAAAGTCACTGGCACTAACAATCACGTGTCCTTCGTGAGTATCTTTAGGGTACGGAGTCGCTAAGGTGAAATCCCCGAGACTCCAGAACACGCAATCGCCTTTACACGAGAAGATTCTCTGCACAAATCAAGTGAGGTCAGAGATCGAGAGCTCTGGTATGAACTCTAATGGAGGAGAGGATGGTGGTTCCCTTACAGTCATAACTCAGTACCAAGACAGACTGCACACGAGTATATGTTAGTTTCACGCGTATCTTTAAACCTTCACTAATCCGACACGCTCTGCAGGATTACAGAACCAATAGTAAACATTCAGCTCTTCACCCTTAGGAATTATTTGCGACCATATCAATGTATTCCTATGGTGAGCAAGAGCGAATGGAAATTGTTACCCCGTGCGTCCATGGTAGCGTTTCTGTATTTGCTCGGGAAACAAGTCAAATGTGACGGTAAGTTTCCAAATTTGTATATCAGCAATGGAAAACATTTCTATATTTGCAGCCTGCTGTATGGTATTATCCCCACACAACACTTCCATTGCAGTTTGAGAAGTTTAACAGAAATATTTCTACAGTGGGTGGTTTCACCCCGTGTGGTCGGGTGGAACAGGGGATTAAGTTCTGCCTGAGCCGGCAGCCAATGAACAAGCGGCTTCTGCTCGAGTGTGTAGATTACTGTGGTGTCTAGCTTGGTGTCATCTTATATCTTACAAATGGTAGGGTCTCCCGTAATGAAGCAAAGATATATTTTTTTTTTGAAAGTGCTGCTTTGTCGTAAATCCAAACGTAATCAAACGGCACGGTCGCTGTAATGAGCACGTTATTTTGACACTTCTCACAGCTTTTCGTTAGCCAGTGTTGAAGCTAGGCTCAATAATACGAAAATCACGCAAGTCTGTAAACACGTTTGCAACCACCCCATTTTTCCTCCTTAAATTTTTCATCAATCTGTACTGAAGTTATTAATAAACATTTATTTGGAATAAATTTACTATGATCCAGAAATATGTTTATAAACTCAGATAGGTTATTATTCCTGACTAAAAAATAGACAGTTTGATGTAGGAGTCCCACAGTAGGTCTCAAATACGAAGGACTGTAAAATGTGGTATCCCAACCTAACAGGACTCCCTAAACTAACCTAAGATAGTGGGTTAATGACCGTTTAATAGTTTCCACTAACCTACCCTAATCTAAACTAACTTATTTTACTAGTTGACTGTTTTTGCAATTTAAACTAACCTAAGATAAATGGCGAATAAGCGACTCGTTTTCACTCGCATGCGCAGTAGCCTCGAGCGAGACTGTCCNCGAAGGACTGTAAAATGTGGTATCCCAACCTAACAGGACTCCCTAAACTAACCTAAGATAGTGGGTTAATGACCGGTTAATATTTTCCACTAACCTACCCTAATCTAAACTAACTTGTTTTACTAGTTGACTGTTTTTGCAATTCAAACTAACCTAAGATAAATGGCGAATAAGCGACTCGTTTTCACTCGCATGCGCAGTAGCCTCGAGCGAGACTGTCCNAAACTAACCTAAGATAAATGGCGAATAAGCGACTCGTTTTCACTCGCATGCGCAGTAGCCTCGAGCGAGACTGTCCGCAGACACTGGTCGAAAATCGGTCTATTGGTACCCACTACTTGGCGTAAGAAATTCCGCCTAAAATCAGGCTAAGTTTTTTTTTAGGAAAAGAGACTTTAGGACAAACAATTTTAGGCCAAGTGCTTTAGACCAAATTATTTTAGACCAAGTGATTTTAGGTCAAATGACTAGATCAAGTGACTTTAAGCCAAATAATTTTAGACCAAGCTACTTTAGGCCAAATGGCTTTAGACCAATTAACTTCAGCTAAATATCTTTAGACCAATTAACTTTAGGCCAANAAGCTACTTTAGGCCAAATGGCTTTAGACCAATTAACTTCAGCTAAATATCTTTAGACCAATTAACTTTAGGCCAAATAATTTCAGGCCAAGTGACTTTAAACCAAATAATTTTAGACCAAGCTTCTTTAGGCAAAATGGCTTTAGACCAAGTAACTTCAGCTCAATAATTTTAGACCAAGTAACTTTAGGCCAAATCATTTTAGGNGGCAAAATGGCTTTAGACCAAGTAACTTCAGCTCAATAATTTTAGACCAAGTAACTTTAGGCCAAATCATTTTAGGCCAAGTGACTTTAAACCAAATAATTTTAGACCAAGCTACTTTAGGCCAAATGACGTTATACCAAGTAACTTCAGCTAAATAATTCTAGACCAAGTAACTTTAGGCCAAATACTTTTAGACCAAGTGACTTTAAACCAAATAATTTTAGACCAAGTAACTTTAGGCTAAATGATTTTTAGACCAAAGTCCAAGACTTTAGGTCAAATGAGTTTTAGGAAAAATAATATGTCAAGTGACTGTTTTGAAACTATTTTAGTCCGAATATTTGAGGCCAAGTGACGCGCACCCAGTCGCGCACATACAAGTCACGTGTAATGTGCGGTTCAAATAGATGTCGCGGCGTCTGTGCCGCACACTGGGCGCCTCATCTGCCGCCCGGCGGTCGTTGCCATGGCGATGCCTCGCGAGGCTGCCCTACCGCAGGACTCTTCTTCGCGATCCTCTCCCCCAGCCCCCTCCCC
>NQII01006569.1:75490-89030 GCA_002778355.1 Clitarchus hookeri
GGGGGGGAATTTGGACCGCTATTAACAGCGAGGTCTTGAGAGTCGATGACGGAGAAGCGAGGTGAGTATGGAGCACCATCGGAATGCAAGGGCCGGGGAAACGGGAGATCCCCGAGAAAACCCGCCAACCAACGGCATCGTCCGGGGCACGATCCCCACATGCAATAAATCCGGGAGCGACCCCGCCGGGAATAGAATCCGGTTCGCCTGGGTGGGAGGCGAGTAGTCTGACCGCTGCACCACCGCGGCCCCCCGGCAAGTGGTGAGCGAGCGAAAATCGTCCGTACAGCTCCCGCGCCAAATAGCTGCAGCCAGGCAGAGGTAATCCGCAGTTGTTGGCCTCCTCCTGCACGCCGGTAGATAACTGCTGCCTCCTGTGCGGCCCTTCTACACCTCCCCTCCTCTATCAGGGCCCTTTACTCGAGGGCGAGACAAAAGAAGGCGTTATTACGGTCACGTCGAGTCTTTCGTCTCACCCAGCTACTGCGACCTGCTTGCCGGCAATACGCAGACCCACGCGACCTTTGACCTAATGGCCGCCGAGCACCAAGATCTGCCTCTTCCGACAATCTTCGCTCTATTCCACGTCGCTTCACGTGACATTTCCAGCTCCAGGCCGACCCCCGGGGGACGAGGGGTGGTGGGCAGTGGACTGNCCTAATGGCCGCCGAGCACCAAGATCTGCCTCTTCCGACAATCTTCGCTCTATTCCACGTCGCTTCACGTGACATTTCCAGCTCCAGGCCGACCCCCGGGGGACGAGGGGTGGTGGGCAGTGGACTGCGGGGGTGAAGGAAGCTCACCATCTTCTCCAGTCCCGTTCTCCAGACGAGGCGACTGCTCACCTTGCTGGAGTCACCTCCAGCATCAAGATATTCCAGGTGGCAGAAACAATGCAGTGGCTCGCTCGGAGTTATTTGAACGCTATAAAATCTTTTCCTTCGATAAAACTTACCTGCCGGAACTGAAATTATCTTTTTCAAAGAAGTTTCCTGTACTGTAATGGAAGCTTTCAGTGTATAAAAAACATGAAGAATTTAGGTGAAATATGTTGAACTTACTCCATTACTAAATTACGTAGTAACAGAAAACTAAGTCTTAGACAAACTTGCTACGACGTTTCGAGAGCTGGCATCTGCTGCTCCCGTCTTCAGGCGAACTAAATGGAGTATGTTCAAAATATTTCACCTAATCATTCACCCCCATTGCAAGAATCTCTCAAACGACTCATGGAGAATTTACCTCGCATGAGGCTGCGAATATGTAAATGCTCTTGCTCCGCATGTTGAGAACTTCACGACACACTTAGCTCTTTCCCTGAACAAATGTAAAAAAAGTAACCATCTATGTGTTTGTGATAAAACATACCTAGGGGCACTGATATTTCGCGAAAAGGTTTCGAGACAAGATACAGTCCAAAGCGCTGTAGGATCGTCCAGCTTCTTTGATTGGCTAAAAAATGTTCTGACCCGTGTTAACCGTTTGCGCACGAATCACGAAGGTCCAGTGTCGGAGTTACTTAGTCCTGAGTGGCTTGGTCGAAGACGGACACGGCACCAGCAGCCAATGGAGATGTAACAACAGCTGAGGTGTGTAAATAGTATTGAAGTCTACTGTGTGCTCCGATTTTTACACGAAAAGTCACTGACCCTAAACATAACATAACTGTCAGCGCCACAACTGCTGGCGGGTGAATTTACGGTGAGCGGGGCGCAGCCGGCGAGGGGACAGGTAGCTGCGCGCGCAGCCTTATGCCGTGCTGAAAACATTGGTTTCCGTTAACCAGTTGTAAGCTTGCCGATGCAAGCCCAATATTTTTTTAATAGACTGTTCACGGTAAACTGAGCACTTTTAAAAAACCCTGCTTAAGATATACTTGCATGCACGTTGTGTATTCTTCCACCTTATGTAAAATTAACACAGACATAGGCTTCATCCCTGTATTCTTGTGACAGTCAAGTGAAACTATGCAGGTAGGAGCAGTGACTTTTTTCTAAGGTTGATTTCAAAAGTGCTCACTTTGTCATGAGCAGCCTTTTTACAGTATATTCACGGTAAATTGAGCTCTTTTAAAAGCCCTCTAATTTGGAATAATAGTCAATAAATATATTTTATTTTAGCCTTAAGCGTTAACTTTAGAGTGGAGTGGAATAAACGCACTGGTTTATTACCTGTATGGCAATATTGATTTAAAAACTTGGTTCAAGGATAAATAATAGCTGAAAGGAAAAAGTAACTATGTTCTCAAAAGTGCTCACTTCAACCATTTTATATGCTGTTCACGGCAAAGTGAGCACTTTTGAAACCCTAGTTACTTTTTCTTTTCAGCCATTTTCATCCTTTAACTCCCCTTTAAAATTCAATATTGCCATGTAAGTAATAAACACAGTTTGTATATTCCTCCACAATATGAAGTTTACGTCTAAGGCTGAAATAAAATATATTTATTACCTATTGTTTCAAATGAAAGGTTTTTAAAAAATGCTCACTTTATCGTGAATAGCCTATAACAGTTTGTAACACAGCCGGACCGACACCAATAGCAGCCGGGACGTAACCAATAACAGCTGCCAGCAGCCGGGATATAACCAATAGCAGCTGTCAGCAGCAGGGGCCGTCACCAATAATAGCTGCCAGCAGCCGTGCCGTCACCAATAACAACTGCCAGCAGCCGGGCCGTCACCAATAACAGCTGCCAGCAGCCGGGCCGTCACCAATAACAGCTGCCAGCAGCCGGGCCGTCACCAATAACAGCTGCCGGCAGCCGGGCCGTGCCGGCGGCCCAAGCGCAGGCATCTAGAGAGACAAGCCGCCAGCATTCGTGGTGCTTACATTACCATTCTTGCTTTGGCAGTACGCGTATACAAATATAGGACAGATTCGCGAATTCTTAAGATCTTTCTTATAATTAGTGACCTGAAAAATTCGCGAGTTCAATGACTTGTAGGCTAAGAGAACATATTATTATATTTAAATAGGCCGATATGAACTGTATATTAGTTGTCTACTGTCGTTAAGTGGCAGCGAAGTAAGAAAATATGTTCCATGTCGCGATTTCTGGCAGGTGACGAATTGTTGCAAGGTCTGCTGGTGTTTGATCTGTGCTGTACCTGGTTGTTTCCTAGCTCGAACACCAGCCACTGAGAAGTGGTTTTACAGCTGTCGTCACAGGACGTGTGTGATGTGCGCCTCGCCGCTTGCTAGCGAAGTGACCGCAGTTAACCCTTCCATTCCCGCATTAATTTATGGCTTTCGGTGTTGCAAATTGGAAAATTTTTTTGATGCGTGCTGTACTTAAGCTATTAAAGAACTTGTTTCTTTAACACGACCAATGAGCTGTAGGCTTTGTATTCCGTGACAGTGATGTGAACCAGTCAGAACGTAGAGAGGTAGCATGGTTTAGGAATCAGTTACCCACAGGGAAGATCGTTGGGCACTGAGCCTCTCAGAGTACAGTACTAATCAGATATAAGCTCCATGTGCAACATGTTGACTATTGTCTACTGTGGGTATGAAAGGGTTAAGTTCTGTACCTACCGGCTCCACTCTGGTTATTGCTTATTTGTGTTATAATAAGTCCAGAGTATTTTCTTTGTAGTGTTTGTAAATAAATTAGGAAATTATTATTCAATATTTTATCTAATTAACACTTCCATCCCTTAAAGAACCTGTCCAAGCTCACTGATTTTGAGAAATTGTCAATAAGGTGACATCATTGGGACATATTCAGCTCACTTATCATTTTCTGGCATCTAGCCAGATATGAACGTTGTGCAGTACAACCACCGTTATCAAATATATCAATTTTAAGCAATTTCGTTAAAGTAAATACTATGAAACATGGCTTAATGTTTACACAGGACTTTTAATAGTTTGCAGTGCCCGGTCAGCGGCAGTGAATTACTGATTACTTATAAAACTGACTATAGGTGTAATTACAGTGGGTTACTCGCAGTCTAACATTAATAGTTTTTGGAAATCAGGAAATATACATCCGTCGTTAAAACGCATTCCGTAGAAGCCGTAGGGATCTGTTGGCTAAAAATAAAAAGCTGTACCTCCTACTAAGAAAACATACTCTCTATTCCTTGCATTCCGTCTCTGCTCCATCCTCACCTCACTAGCGTCAAGACTTCGCTGTTAAGCGCCAACCAAAATTCTTAAGTTTTATCTTTCTTGATGTGATTTAGAGTTCTTGCAAGGTCCTGATAAAGATGATTAACAAACGAAACAACATCCATGTCAGTTTTATTTTCAAGGCCGGAGAAATTTTCACATAAGCATTACTTTAGTTGTACTTGAGCATAGTCCCCCAACTTTTATTTTTAAATGGAGAAACGGTAGCTTCTATTGCTTTTGGACCATGCAGTTCTGAGACGAAATGCAGGGAATATCAGGGACACATGAATCGTTTTATAAGTAAATTGATGTTCTCCTAGAATAAAGTTGGGACATTAAAGTAAATAAAAAATAATTAAATGTAAACAAAAATTGTAGAGCTATGTTTGGGTTCAAAGTATGCATTTACAAAACTTGAGCGGGAAATAATTCTGCTTTCTGTATGACCTACGAAAGGAAAATCACCACACACAAACTCACGTAGCTAAAGAGGTAAAAGAAATTCGTAAGCATCAAAATCTTTGATACAAAGCGTGGAACACCAGTTGAAATGTCCCAAAGCAGTCCGCAAAATAAACCATTTCGACGGAAACAGCAAACCTTGAAGCACCTCTGCGCTTCTACATTGATATTTTCCTTCGACGGTAAAAAACATTCAGTGAATAGTTGCTTCTTTAAATACTCGAAACAGTGCCAAATATAGTAGGGTCGCAAAGTACCGACTCCCACGCGCCCGCTCATTGGCTGACATATTGGTTCCCGCCCACGCTGTGCTTCTTCTCCTGTTTTCAAATGAGCATTCCGCGCCAAAGTTTCGAATGTGCAACTCACGATGAAATACGTTATCGTCTGCATGTGACTTGTTTGCCATCAGCAAAGTGTTCTTGGAAATAACTGACTAATACATGTCAACAACCAAAACGCCGAAATGCATAGAATTTCCTTTCGGCCGCACAATTCAAACCACGCACTCCTGCAACATTTATGACTCTCTGTTCTGTTTCCAGAGGGGAATTTTGGGTAGCGGAACACTTAAATGCTTAATATTCAAGTTTATCCATGCTTACGTTACGCAGCTCGGGTAATAGATCAGGATTTGAGTTCCCTTTCTGAACAAAAATCAAATCTTGCTAAAAATAAAAATTTTGCTTCAGCTAACTTTCACAATACGTCGAGCGGATTAATATTATTTCTTGTTGCCCTCTAGCAAAATTCTGCGTATAATGGAGTGGATATGCGCAGAAGCAGGTGCAGAAACCAGTATTTCATTCTGTAGGGGAATTGCACACAGCAATGCACTACCAAAATACACATTAGTTATATTTATTGCGAGAGGATTAAGATAGACAAAACTTACACTGTATTCCACAAACAAGGTATGGTATATAATAATTACTGTTACCTCACAAGAAAATTAATTCCTTGGCCCCAAGATGACTGGAGATACATTGCCTGGAATCGTAATTAAATCTTTTATTTTAATTTTTCAACACCAGATATCACCGAACAAAACTATTGGCATATAATATTCAGAACTTTTATGTATGAAATCAAACCATTGTTTATTTAAAGAAATTTAACATTATTGATTTTAAAAACATCAAGTGGTCATAATTTCTGTAGGCTATGCGTGGTCGAAATTTTCTGGCTTACGAATTCATCTCTAGTATTTGCAAGATTGATTTGTTCGTTTCAAGAAACTATAGAAAGATTTTGTAGGGAATTAGTTAGGAACCAAAATTCACCACGACGTGTAGAAAGAATCGCATATTTGTGGTCTCCACTACATGGTTGATGAAGATAATTCGGGACGGGAAGGTTTCATTCAGGTGCCAAGCCTTGGATCACTACGAACGGGAAATGTCCCAATGCATTTTTTTTTGCTCAAAACAAGGGAAATATATTGTATAGGTGTGGAATGTTATGTTGTATGTTACTGCATGCTCGCGACAAGCACTGCCCGCCGCTGCTATTGCGCGCGCATGTACACATGTTCCTGTCGACGTCGATCGCTACTGTCGCCTCTGAAGGATGGCCTCGGAATAAGCTGCAAGGTGCCGGGGGATCGAGGGTGAGTGAGGGAAGATAGCCGACGAGGGTGATTAAAGTGAGTATGGAGCAGCGCCGGAATGAAAGAGGTGGGGGGAAACGGGAGATCCCTGAGAAAACCCGCCGACCAGCGGCATCGTCCGGCACGATTCCCACATGCAGAAATCCGGTGGGGACCCCTTCGGAAATCTAACCCAGTTAACCTTGCTGGTAGGCGAATAGTCTAACCACTACACCACCGCGGCCCCTCAAATAAAAGCATTGAATAAGCTGAGCACATGTCGGAGATGAACATATTTAGTTTTTGAGACTGGGTTCCATTGTCTTATAAAAGCTGTTGCTAATAACATCAAGCACATTTCTATTGGNCATATTTAGTTTTTGAGACTGGGTTCCATTGTCTTATAAAAGCTGTTGCTAATAACATCAAGCACATTTCTATTGGATATGTGACAAATTTGTACATTGATACCAGCGCAGTTCCAAAGATAAAAGCGTTTCATTACAATACCTTAAATTATGTGTTTATCCGGAACTGAAGGGTTAAACAGGATTGGTCTTAGACAAGCTGCAAATAAAACAGGAAAGATATTTGTGTCAGAGCTTTATTTTCCATTAGTCACGATATTAATNAGATATTTGTGTCAGAGCTTTATTTTCCATTAGTCACGATATTAATTACAGTTGTTTGAGTAACTGCGCGCTCGTCCCTTATATCCAATGTAATTGGTTTGCTCTTGTCCGACCGTAGAAGGTGAATAAACAGATAATTTCATGAACTTATTCACTAGCATGTATTGAACAGTTTTTTTTTACGACGTGGAATGTTCATCCTCTCCGCGCTACCAGTCGCCTGTCCTCCTCTTTTATCGTTCTTTCTCTTCGAGAGGAGAATATCGGAATTTTTATTAATTTGACAACATCGCTGCATTTCTATTCAGAGCTTACAACCAGAAGGAGGTGGAGGGGGGAGGCAGAACAATGAATCAACAATGCGGGGGCGTTTTGTTCTGAAGTACGAGTAACCCACGAGTTTTTTTCGGGTGGTGGGAGGGGAGGGGGTAGCTGGCGTGGTCCACCCACATGGATATTAAAAGTGCTTGACCCCTAGTATAAAAAAACGAACGTATTATCGACCACATACGATTGCAATGATGCAAAATATTTTTTGTGGTATGATCCAAGGTTTGTTTCAGGGAAGTTATCTAGCTGAGCGATGTCCAGGCGATGCCAGAAAGTGGGGAGGTGCATTTTATAAGTTCTTTGCCCTGGGAGAGTGCAGCATGTGATGCAGGATCACGAATAAAACATTTCACAAGTGAGGAACTCATGTCCGGTAATGTGTAGTTTGACCACTGTGGTACGACTATGTTGGGTGCAAATGGTTGGTGGGCTACTAAAGACACGGAAAACATATGCAATTTCGTTGTGCCGTGTCTAGCGCGAAAAAAGACCAAACGGACCGCAATACCACGTATTCCACAGGAATACTTCACCTATACTGCTGGACGAGGTGTCACTGTGGGTTCGACAGGTAAATTGGCTGCAACACTACGGTGCTCCATCACACGTTGGCAGGACTGTGCGGGACCACCTGGTTGTGGAGGGGAGACTGTTCCGTGGCCACCACGGTCACCAAGTCCCACACACCTCGACTATAATTTCGCGGCACTATGAATACTACGGTGTACGAGACTCCAGAAAAATTTGAGGAAGATATTATCGCACGAATCCACGCCGCGGCTGACATACCAAGCTCAAAATTAGACGTCTTTGGGCAATCTCTGCACCGCCGAACCACGCTTTGTAATAAAGCTAGAGGTCGACAATTCAAACACCTTTTGTGAGTGAGTGAGTGAGTAAGTGAAGAGATTTGGGAGGCTCTTAACATCGAGGTCTCGAGTGCCGATGAGGGTGAAGTGAGATGGGTATGGAGCAACGCTGAAATGCAAGGACGGGGGAAACAGGAGATCCCCGAGAAAATCCGCCGACCAGTGGCATCGTCCGGCACGATTCCCACTTGCGAAAATCCGGAGCGATCCAGCCGGCGATTGAACCCGGTTCGCCTTGGTGAGAGTCGAGCAGTAGTCTAACCGCTTGGCCACCGCGGCCCCGATCATCACACGTGTATTCCTAGTCCTTGATGTCTGGTTGACTTTGAAGGAGGGGAGGTGGATGGGTATATTTGTCGGGTGACCTGAGGCTGCAGCTGTCTGAGAGGACAAGAGTTTTGTGTCTCATCCAAGAATAAACACTCATTTACAGTTAGGCGTGAGCCACAGATCAGTGAAGGTCGATCTGGAGTTCTTAAGGCGGTCGCATAGTGACGGGTATGTTCGAGTGAGCGAGAAAAATCGATGAAGCGCGACGGACGACGACGGTCGGTGTATGTAATGTAGTATCGTCTCTACGCGGAAGGCGCTTAACTGGCGCGCAGTATTTTCGACGTCGACTAGCCCCAGCGTGATTTTAAGAGGAGTGTGTTCTGAAACACTTTCTGTGAAATCGTTGTTAGCGCGAATACGTGCATCTCGGTAAACGAATGTTCTAGAAATATGACTTTTTGCCAGAAAAAAAAAATTATCTATGTCCTTATATTTTTACTTTCATCATATTAACGGTATGCATGGAGAAAAAAAATCGTGAATATGGTCAAATGTCGTATTTTTAAAGCTTGCCTATGCAGTTTCTTTAAGCGGCAAGAAAAAAATACGATTATACGCACGCAGTTTAATGTGTGTACTTTGATCGCGTGTAATTAAGTCCTAGTGTTATAGATCTAATTTGCACAGCGCAGCACTTTGACGGAAACATTGCGTGCTTTGCACGTAGGGGCGATGAGGCGCTAGGGATGTGTGTTATTGTCACCCGTATCGCCTTCTCGCTTCTCGACCGTAAACGCGCAGCTATATATTTCTCTTAAGCGGTGACGCAAATCTTTAGCAGAGTCCAATGCATGCCTCTATCATAGTTTAGCGTTATCCGGCCCGTGAATTTTGAGATACAACAGTCTGGGGAAGTATTTTTTAGCTATGTCGGAGGGCGTGAAAATAATGTTGCCATTACGCGCAATGTCTTGAAAATACCGTTACGTCGTTGTAAGCAATGTACTTTCTGTTCGTAGATAAACGTGTTACGGTAACATTTGATAGTTGCGTCAAAAACGCATATTTCAAACACGCTGCAACACATTTAATTCCCTGATGAATTGCGTGGAAATTAAGATTTATAGACACTCAACTAAAATTACAAAAACACAAATTCTTATCACTTTACTCGTGATTGCTCTCTCATGGCGTGGTTCTTCTCTTCGAAGAGCACACAGTGTTTTTGTTTATGAGAGTGATAATGTGAAAGGCATCCGAGACACTCCTAAATTAATCATTTAACACGTTAAACCCTATCCTTTTGCTGGGTCGGTCCCGCATTATATAGGCAGCGCACTTCATCCTTTGAGGACTGCACAAATGTACTGGCGCTGAGAATAAGGTTGAAGCGAACTGCCTATATTCTCCACTACGGCAATATAGGTTGTATTGGGTTCCGTATTTCCACCTACCATAATCCATTTAGTCATTGCTACACCACACTAGCTTACTGTTATCTGCAAAATTTATTATTGACTGGCTGTCGGCCAATTAGTCTCGTTAGACTGTGTACCAATCAATGCGTCACGACAGAGGTACACATTTCTACAATCAATACACTTTCATTTGAGAAATTATTAAAAAGAACGGGTTGGTTCTTACAAATTGAAATTTTGACAAGTTGTAGTTTTTTACTTGGATCCCGATAAAGTCCAGCGAAATAGTAAAACCATAAAAGTGCGAGTTTCGTCTTCAAGAGAAAATAAATTTCCGTATAAACGTAACCCCCGAGTATATTCGTGCATACACCTCAAACGGTTAAGGCTGTTGCCTGGTTTGAAAGTAGCGAGAGTTTTGGTATAGGGAAATACATGTCAATGGAATTCGGGTTTCTGAAGCCAATTTTAAAGATACACACTTAAAACAAAAACCTTAGTGTGAGAAACGATACTCTCAAGCTCTGTATTGATGTGAATATAACAATTTGTTTTTCAGTAATTTCTAATAATTTAATTAAATAAGTTTTCTGATCTTCCCAGAAAACAGGCTAGAGATTAATGTTACAAAAGGTTTCGACAGCAAAGACGGACGTATTTTTCTGATCAAAAAAGTCCCCGGTGGTATGTATATCTTTAACAGTAACGCCAAATAAAACAGAATTTCATTACCATGTATTTCCATACACCAAACTCTCGCTGCTTTCAAACCAGGCAACAGCCTTAAGGGGGATGTACAAAGAGAAGCAACACTCACTCGCTGAACTGGTGGTTTGTTGTGACTACACTATAAACCTGGAATCCGCACAACTGGGTGAAATTAGCGAAGAGTGTATAATTGGGAGATCGTTACGTCTCACTGTTTTAACCTTTCCAGATATGGCGTTTACAATCGCGCAATAATTACTAAAGGAAGTCGTATCTGACTGGCAATGTGCATTGGTTAATATTCTTAACCCACGCTATTTCTCTACGCCAAGGTTGGGTTCAATCCCCGGTCAGGTCGTCGTGCTGGACGATGCCGCTGGTCGGCGGGTTTTCCCGAAGTCTCTTCACTTACGCTTCACTCACGCTAATGCTATAAGTTATAAATTCATGTCGCTATCGCCGAGCACAAAGTCCTCCGCTCACTGATTATGGTAACGGAAAAATTACTATGTGAAATTAACTGCCAAACAATGTATTTCACAAGGATTGTACGTGACCACCTCAACACAGCGTATCCCGTTCGTTGGATGGGACGGGGAGGGCCCCCGTGCTTGGCCGCCACGTTCCCCGGTCCTCACGCCATTAGAAGTCTAGCTGTGGGGATTTCTTAAGGCGTGTGTGTACGAGACACCCTTGGCATCTCAAGAGAACCTGTTAGCGAGTGTCATGGCTGTTTGCGATCAAGTGCGACACACACCAGGAATTTTTCAACGCCCGCCAGTCTCTAATACGCCGTATAACTAATGCATCGCCATTGGAGGGGCACATTTCTAGCATTTGTTGTGCATTTGGCTGTGATACGCTACCTGCATAATCGCGAATGATTGCAGTGTCGGTTCTGTTGTGCCGTCGGGTAGTGCCTTCAGTACCGATAACGCATTGCTACGTCACGGAATTTACATGTTTTTTTCACACATTAATACCGAGTCACGCTACTGGGCATATTAAGTCGTTATCACTACTCTCAACGTACCGCAACACCGACTGCATTGTACATCACACATCATAACTGGACGCACCAAACGTGTTTATATCGCGGATACGGTCACTGTTAGTCGGTGCAAGCAACACACCGTTTTTCTTCGTTTCTACCCTGCTGCACAACCAGCCACTTAAACAGATAGATTTTGGTGTAGCACATTTCCTTATTGTTAGACACATGAAAAATTCGCGGATTCATTTCGGGACAAGCTAGAATTCGAAACACATGTGTTTATAAAACTTCAACCATTGGTCCACACGGTGTTTGACACCTCCTGGAGAAGGCCGGCCCAATCATCGCCTTCTACTGTGACAGCAGACAACCAATGTGCGGTTGATATCGGCGTATTTATACATAAGACTGGAGAGTTTAGCCTGCAGGTCATAGAAATAGCGAATTTTTCTGGTCTCTAATTATTGTTAATCTGTTTGCTGCTTTTTGGTTCCTGGCCATACTCATTCGGCGGGAAAGCCCAGCTGTATTCATCCTGGCGCAGGAAGGGTTGCCTACTCACCAGGTCGTGGTATTGCTACCACCGAACACGTTTGCGATTTAACCGGAAACGTTGGGTCCTAAAGAGTTGCAACCAGGGGGCCTTATTTGCTAATTACGACGTCATGATTCATACGATGGCATCCACAATCAATTTAACCTCACGGTGATAATGTTTCACGCAGTCAAAAGGTGTCAACCCCTATTATTTACATGCCTTCCTTTTATCCAAGATCTTGGTTTAATTAATTCGTATACCAATTTGTGTTCCTCTAACGCAAGTACTTTGTATAATACCCCACATAATATGTTTGTCACCCTCCGCCCTTAAGGGTTTCTGCATACCTTATTATTTGAGATGGGCCATGGGTGTCCTATATCATTCTTCCTCTTTTCCGGTCACGAATCACGTGCCCAAGTTTGTGCACAGGTTTACTAAACACGATGTATACAGTGAGGCCTTTGTAGGGACACCCGAATTTCGCAAAAAGATTTCACGACCAGTTGTACTTCATAACATTTCAGCTGAGATCCACTTTCCTGATTGGATGAACTAGGTGTTACGCGTCTTATGAGTATGCCTGCGAATCACAGACGTACAATATCGGCGTTGCCTATTTCTTATTGGCCAGAGAAGTAAGAAAACGTCTCACCACATAGAAACGCCGCTAATAAGCAAAGGAAAACTGGTGGAACGCCCGCAGGGTATTAAAATATAGCATGTGCGAAAACATTTTCACGTAATTCGGGTTCCCCTACACCTTTGCAGTTGGATCACAATTTATTGGACACGTGCTAGACGACTCTGAGCCAGTAGCAGTCTTGCGAGGAAACAAGTAGCGAGTTTCAGATGTGGAGTGGGGCTAGCTGCTAACCAATCAGCACACAGCTGAGGTCCAAGTATACACAGTACTGTGAAGTCTAGCATACAGGTCAATGAATTCGCGAAGTTTTCCTACCCCTAGGGGCAGTGATATTTAGCAAAAAAATTTCGAGACAAGATACATTCCAAAGCACTGTAGGGTCGCCCAGCTTCTTTGATTGGCTAAAAAAAATGTTCTGGCCTGTGTTAACAGTTTGCGCACGAATCACGAAGGTTCAGTGTCGGAGTTACTTAGTCCTGAGTGGCTTGGTCAAAGACGGACACGGCACCAGCAGCCAATGGAGGCATAACAACAGCTGAGGTGTGTATATAGTTTTGAAGTCTGCTGTGTGCTCCGAGTTTTACGCGAAAAGTCACTGGCCCTACCTATAGGTGACTCCGCTTAAAGGTCAACGCCCAATAAAACCACTGACTGCTTACTCGTGCACAAGGGAAGCGATGGAGTTTGTCCTGTCACCGAAAGATAGCGCGGGTGTCGCAGGTCTCCAGCATACAGCTTCCCCAGCCCGAGCTGAATAAAGCTTACCCGAGCGTGACCCTGGCGGAGGGTTCTCCAACGAACCCTAACCGCTGACAAGCGGCTGGTCGAGCCGCGCAGCGGTGGCTAGTAGGGGGAGCGAGGGTGTTCTGGGACCTGGCCCATTCTAACCCGCGTTACACTCTCACTGCCGAGCTTATCGACCAGCGGCGCAGCGTGACGTCACGTTGCCATGGAACCTGTTGC